>MU183178.1:0-12518 GCA_016904865.1 Pissodes strobi
ATATATATATATATGAGAAAACTGGTTCGATTTAATGTAAATAACATTCACCATCAGTTTATGTTGTTTATTCGTTTTTGACCTTACGACCTTTTTGTTTTTTACCGATTTTAACGACTTTTGTGTGAAATTGGGCCTGGCACATGCGGCGGATTGGCGTCCGGCGGCGAACAGTACAGCAACAAAAAGGTGCCCGCCTGAAATAAATGTGGGCCGTACAGTGCCCACCCGGAAAAAAGATGCTGTCAACGCCACTGATAACATTAAAGAGAAAATCGATCGAATACACAACATTACTATAATCACACTTTCAGAGATCCTTTTTCCCCTTCTTTTGTCTGGTTTACTTCGTACGCTCCACATGCATATAATTTTTGCAAACAAAGGCCCTTACCTATATAACCCTTTTTAACTTCTCCCTTGAGAAGTAAAAGGTTCGCTTCCTATCGATTCCTTTAACGTTGCGTGCTACTGCCTAATTTATCACGGTTTTGGCTAATTGAAAACTAGATGAGCGATCTCGATGAACTATCAGAAAAATCTGAGAAAACAGCATAGATTTCCGAAAATTGTTTAATAATATTTCGATCTCCTGCTGGCTCGCCCCACAGGAGTGTCCTGTGACACACACACTTTTAAGGAGACCAACCAATCAGTCAAGCACATATGAAATGAAATATATTACGTATTATTTGTTACAATTCAATACAAGATTTATAAATATATAACAGATATAGAAATTAGGTCCCAAAGTAAAATAACGCAGCTAGGTAACCTGTATATGTAAAGTGCCAGTAGTTAGTAGTATCCCAGATAAACCCACACCAGATGCGAAAGGTCGGCAAATTCTTCGCCATCCAACTTTAACCTTGACGTGGCTGTTATACGCGGCCTGCACCAAATAATCTGGGTATGATTATAGAATTGTTCTTAAAAATTAAAATAGTTCATCTGCACCAATTAAATGAAAACGTGTTTTGTTGGTGGACTGGTTCAGGAAAAATAAAAATTTGCAATAGATATTCACTTTCTTTTTTCAGAATGTGGTGATATTATGGCTGCACTGACTTTTTCACTGAAATTCCCCTAATACGCGTTAATGAATGCCCACGACACACATTATATGTGTATCGTGTGAATGCCGACTTAAGGTTATTTTTCGTCAAGCAAAGTTTTCGATGTGATTTTTTTTTGAGGCATTTCTATATACGGTTTAAGTTTGTTTAAATACTTTTTCGATTTACTTGAAAGTGTAGAGATCGGGAGCGTTTAAATTGGCCGCAAGGTCAAGGACAAGGACATTTCTTTGTCAGTTTTAAAACGTATTTTTTGACACTTTGGTAAACAATTTTGCCAATCTAAAAAAAATACATCAGACACGACAGAGGTTTTGCATTCAATAGCGGGCCATACACACAGAGGTTGATCTGCCGATTTGGAACGGCGCAGATCAAACTTGCATATTTATCTTTTAGTTAGTGGGGATTGCTCGCGCCAGATTTAACCGGAGCAGACTTGTTTGTCAGTTTACGCCGTACCAATGACATCCGTCGTCGATCATTAACAGACAGTTTTCGTGACTAGACTCTAGCGCTAGCTGAGGACCGGGCCCACCCATCCACCCTTACGTTCGTGTGAATGCAGTGGAATGTATTCGCGGAAACACATGCAAGCTGCTGTAGATCCACTATAATACGTTTTTTGCTAAATATATGCTGGTTTTTAGTTAGATAAAGAAAAATATATCGTTGAAAGTGCTGACAAAGTACGAGCACGTATTATTTCACTTTTCGCAAGGGGCTCAAGAAAAGGAAACTAACCAAGTGCTAACCAAAACTAACCCAAGACATACCGAAAATCAAGAAAAAAACTGTTTAGAAATATAACCATAAAAAAAAATTAAAAAAGCAACGGGGTTTGAACCCGGGCCGCCAAAGTGAGACCTAACCATCTAGACCTCTCGACCACGAGGGCTCTTGCGGCAAACTGATTGCATCGCGAAGACATGGAAGTCAAGTCAAACGTATGGGTGGATGGGTGTATGGGCGGGACAGTGGTCCTCCGCTAGCGCTAGAGTCTAATGTTTTCGTGCATATAGGTTTTAAAAGTTTTAAGTGTGATAACGTGGTCAACATGTCTTCTGAAGGTGTTGTTTTGTCAAAGAATTTTCTGCTTTTCTCATTGGAGTATCTTGTTTTGTAAGGGCATCTCCTACTAAATTTAACAAAAGCTCATACGTATTGATATCCATTCTTAAATAAGTTTTAAAGTCATCTGGATCATTCTCCCTTATCTCTTTTAATTATGGCTCATTTTTTTTTCTTAAACAAATAACTTTTAACCCACTTGGAACGTCTTTTTTTTACACTACTTTCTATTATTTGCATATTAAGAATCATTCCACAACACAGAGCCAGTTTTATTAGCAAGAAACATTTTCGAGACTACACTTGTTAACAACGCTTAAAAAAACCATGTGTGTAAAACTTTCGCGAAATCAAAATTCCACAGTTTCGGTTTAAGCCGCAGATAAATCTTCGGTTTCCGCCCACTAACGCGCGGTTTTGTATGCAACAGAGCGACAGGAAAGATCAAAAGTTTTTGTGTTAGTGGACATAGCAATTTTTAAACCGTGACGCAAGAAACTGACAGATTTATCTGCGCCGTTCCAAACCGGCAGATCAACCTCTGTGTGTATGGCCCGCTAATGGCCAACTTTTATTAATATAATTTTTGATATATTTAAAAGAGGTCTTAACGTGCGGGTCCAAAGATCACATTTTTCAATAAATGTCATTCCTTTGACAGATTTCACACGCAAAATCTGCCACTAATGAAGTTTTTACTGAAAATTGTGACCTTTGGACCCGCACGATAAGATCGCTTTTGACTATACGTATCCCTATATAACCACGACAGTATATACAGTGTTCGTCTAAAGTCCGACCGTTTCCTCTCCCCACCCTTCCTAAATTTTGAACCGATCGGCATATTTTCATATAAATTGGAGAACTCTCGTAAGAGAACATAAACTTTACTTGAAAATAAAAATGACTGTTAAAACTGTCAAATTTACAGCAGGGCGCCCTATTGAAAAAAGAAACAACTAAATGGAAAAGGTGGGGTCCATTGATTTATATAGGAGTGGATGAGCCATAGCCGCTTGTTGCACTGTTCAAAAGTTGCAACCTATGGGCGAAAAAACGGGTTTCTGCGCATGACAAAATCGACGCAAATTCGAAAAACGTAAACAAAGAAGATCACGTTTCGTCATGCGCACTTAAACACTTGCCGTCTCAGCAGGCGTCGATCAGGACCGAATTTGGCTTTTGTCTTTGACGTGTTTTCGTTTTGACGGCGCGGCGTTTTGTGTTGATAATTCGAATACTTTACTTTTTATTAACTTTCTTTGGACCGAGTGTTTGTAGTTGCTTAATTAGTTTTAGTTTCGTGGTTCACGTTTGTGCTTTGTGCGTAACCTATTTTGATTTTCGTTTTAATTGAATAATACGCACATAAACAATGGGCGATGCTATCAAAATAGAATCCCGAAAGTATATGGTTGTGTTTTGTAGCAGTAGAGGCAAAAAATACTAGGGATTTCCTATTCCAAGTAAGTATAATTATTATAAGTATTATTTATGTATGCCTTATTGTTTGTTTCACTATGCTAACTGGCCCATTTCACAATCGGCAAGACTACTCTACCGAATATTTGGTGAAATAATTACTTTCGTTCATAATCACAAGAGTACGAGTTCAAATTTTGGAATCCGGGCCTGCCTAATGAACAGATGGCGCCCACTAATTCTCTAATGCGCAAGGCAAATAGAAATCGTTTTGTTTACATTTCGCGGTCGTAAATTTGCCATGTTTGGTCTATTTATTGCTTATCCACTCCTACAAAAATCAATGGTGGGGTCCAGTGGTACCTTAGCTAAAATGGCCGCCTATTCTGAAATATTACATGATATTTATTGCACAGCTTTTATACTAACATAACAACTTACAACAACATACAAATTTTAAACTAATATAACTACTTTATAACTTGTTACGCTTTTGCTTGTCTTCTAATTATTATTGCCTATCTTCACTTCAGCTTCAAGAACCGAGAGTGAATAAGGTTAAATTAAAAATTGTAAATTGAAATCAACCGCATTTACAATTACCGAGGTGTAGGTCAGAGCGCGTTGTCATTATTGCTTTTATTTCCCAATAATCTTTTACGTTTTTTTTAAATATTTTTCTTATTTTCTATTATAATACTTTTATTAACTTTCCGAAAATTTTTTACGTTTGTTTAAATTTTATCAAAAAATTTGTTTTTTTTTATTTCATAAAGCGTTTCTTTTTCTTACTTGCTGGCGCCCACCTCGTAGCTGAACTCCTTCGTCTTTTTTTCGCCGAAAACCGCGTTCTAACTTTTTTATTATTATTTTTTCTTATTTCATTTTATAATACTTTTATTAACTTTCCGAACAATTTTTTACGTTTTGGTTTTTTTCAATTTTAACCTTTCGAAAAATTTTGTGTATCCGGGGATATGGGGAGTGGGGGTATAATTGTCAGATTTTCGATCCTAGGTTTCGTTACAGTGATATCGGCAAAAAACGATTTTTCCCCAAAATCCCCCCTTAACTTAGAGCCGCGGTTCCCCCATATGTTCAAAGGTATTCCCCCATGCGGCACACCTACCATTAAAATTTCAACTCCGCAGCTCTTCCCGTTCTCCCGAAACTAATTATTATAGTTTCTTATTCTCCCCCTCTCCTAACCGAACCCAGAGGCATACGTGGTCCAGTTTTCTTCCAGGATCCTCACTTTGCCCAGGCTACATGTCCTGAAATTTTCAGCCCTCTAGCCGTACTGGAACGTACTTAATTAAAGAGGCCGTTTCACTTTGAATAACGTTTCACTTTGATAGGCATTTAATTTTTTCTAACTTTACCCTCGCTAAAGAAGTTTCACTTCAACAAGGCCCGTTTTTGAATGACAAATGAGGGGGACAGTTTAGGGGCAACTTCGATTTAATCATATTGTCATTTTTTCTTTGTATATGGAAAACCTGGCGTCCCAATCTAGAGGGTCAGGCGTCAGGGCGAGGCGCGGGTTGGCCACCGCTGCTGCTGGCTATTACATTGTATCTGCCAGTTTTCAGATTGAATTGAATTTCGTGCTTATTCGATTTTACAATATGCAATAGTTTTGGAAATAAGTGTGCAGGAGTGTGCATTATACAACATTTATACTACTTTTCAGGATCGCGGGGTAATTTAAATAATTATTTTCTTCAAACGTCAGTAAATCCGTCATTACTCGACTGTGTAGGCGGCCGTGAAGTTTCGTTTTTCCTCCGCCGGAGCTTTACTTTTCACTTTTCCGCCGGCGCGGCGGAGGTAAAAGTGTTGTCATAGCAACATAGATACAATACAAACAGACAACAAAATAAGCGTCAACAACTCAAGATTTATTAAACTACAATTTGTATTTATCACTCAATTTGTGACTGCATTTCTAAAAATCACTAATTTAGGAACAAATTGGTTATTATTTAATCGAACTTACTCAATAACTGCTTATCAATACGGAATTAAAACGCAATCGGAGACGCCATCTTAAGAAAATAATTATTGTTGACAGTGTCCACTGACAGCTTTATGTTAAATTCATCGACACCGGTCTAAGCAAGGCCACCTACGACCGTGGTCTAAGCCGCCTTGCGAACCCATTTATCTTTAATAATAATTAGATATTATTACTATTAAAAAGAGATGTTTTTGCATTAATTTGTCGACATTTGAAGAAAAAACAGCATATTTTATTTGGAGGAAAAGTTACTTTTCATGGCTTGCTCTCTATTACCAGCCTCACTCCGTTCGGCTGTTAAACACGAGCGCGCCATGAAAAGTATCACTTTTCCTCCATATAAAATAATATACTATTTTTCGCCACCGCTTCTAGAAGAACAATTCAATAAAAGCACTTATATAGCCGCGACACTCGGCTCGTTTAGTGGGGTACGGAATCAAATTTTCTCCGTGAAGCTCAGTGAAGCGAGCACACTACGCAGTTGGAACTCGATGCCAATCATACGCGCTTACCTGGGCCGGAGTGCAATAAATTTTCATAGTAATTAAAATTGAAAAAGATTCGTTATTTGGGTAAATAGACTATCGTTATGTGTATATATTGTTTTGTTTGTATGTTATATAAATAAGTTAATGTTTATGTGTTAAAATGGGAAAAGGCCGGCAGAGTTGTGCAGCTAGTTAGTTTGTTTATTTAAACTTAAATTTGATCATAAGGTATCGGAATCGGTTCAAATGAATAAAATAAATTGGAACTAACTGAAACTAACCGAAAGTTAATTGAAAGACTAACCAAAGCTAGCCAATAAGCTCCAAAACAGGCTAAAACGTACCTATCTTAACAGGTTACAAAAATTAAAGTAAGTTAAAACTAACCAAAACGAAGCGAATTTAAGCGACTAACCAAAAACATTAAATTTGCTTATAACGTATAGGAACCGATTCAAATGACTAAAATAAATTGGAACTTACTGAAAGTAACCGAAAATTGATTGAATGACAAACCAAAAGTAACTAATAGCACCAAAACGGACTAAAACGTATCGGACCAGATTAAAAATGTTAAAGTAAATTAAAACTAACCCAAATTAACCGAATATTGGCAAGTAACCAAAGACATTAAAATTGATTATAACGTATCGGAACCGGTTTCAATGACTAAAATAAATTAAAACTAACTGAAATTAACCGAAAGTTGATTGAACGAAAGTAAGTTGAATCTAACCGAATTTTGAACACTAACTAAAATTAATCAAACACATTTAAATTAATTATAACGTATCGGAACCGGTTCGAATGACTAAAATAAATTAGAACTAAGTGAAAGTTACCAAAAGTTGACCAACCAAAAGTAAGTAAAAGCACCAAAACGGTCTAATACGTATCGGAACAGATTAAAAATACTAAAGTAAGTTAAAACTAAGCCAAATTAGCCGAATTTTGGCGACTAACCGAAAGTAATCAGAAACTTTAAAATTGGTTATAACGTATCGGAACCGGTTCAAATGATTAAAATAAATTTAAACTAACCGAAATTAACCGAATGCACCAAAAGGGCTAAAACGTATCGTAACAGATTAAAGTTATTAAAGTAAGTTGAAACTAACCCAAATTAACCGAATTTTGGCGACTAACCTAAACTAATTAAAAATATTTAAATTGGTTATAACGTATCGGAACCGATTCAAATTACTAAACTAAATTAAAACTAACTGAAACTAACCGAAAGTCGATTGAACGACTAACCAAAACTAACCAATAGCACCAAAAAGGGCTAAAACGTATCGTAACGGATTAAAAATATTAAATAACTAAAATAAATTGAAACTAATTGAAAGTAACCAAAATTTGATTGAAAGACTAACCAAAACAAACCAAAAGTAACTAAAAGTACCAAACCGGCCTAAAACGTATCGGAATAGTTTAAATATAATATTGAGTAAGTTAAAACTAACCCAGATTAATTCAATTTTGGCGACTATCCTAAACACTAAAATTGGTAATAACGTATCGGAACCGAAAATAATCGATAGTTGATTGAACGACCTAATTTTGGCGGCTAACCAAAACTAACCAAAAACATTAAAATTGGTTATAATGTATCGGAACCGGGTTCAAATGACTAAAATAAATTAAAACTAAACGAAAGCTGATTGAACTAACCCAAACTAACTAAAAGCACAAAAACGGACTAAAACGTATCGAAATAGGTTACAAAATTTAAAGAGCCCAAAAATAATCGAAAATTAATAATATGGAAGCATTCACAAAATATACATGAAGGGTACAGGGGAAAAACGATCTAAGCGCCATTTCCATAGGAAACTTTTTTTATTATTGATTTCACAGAAAATTTTATTTTTGATAAAAGTTGGTGCTTGGAAAAAAAACTAATTTTGACAATGTTAAATTACCGATAAGTTATACAGGGTACTTAAAAAATACAAAAATGGTGGTTAAAAAAACAAAAACTTTGGAATATAGGAAAAGCTTCTACAGAAAAAATATAGCTCCTATTAAGATAAAAATAAAAGTCAAATACCATTTTTTCCAAAAGTGCATCGTTGCTGAAAAAAATAAAGACAAAATTAAGAAAAAGCGGGGTTTTTCAATAATTGACATCGATCTGGGGTGCACTTTTGGAAAAAATGGTATTTCACTTTTATTTTTATCTTAATACGAGCTTTATTTTTTCTGTAGAAGGTTTTCCGATATTCCAAAGTTTTTGATTTTTTAACCATCATTTTTGTATTTATTGAGTACCCTGTATAACTTATCCTTAATTTAGCATTATCAAAATTAGTTTTTTTCCAAACACCAACTTTGATCAAGAATAAAATTTTCTGTGAAGTCAATAATAAAAAAGTTTCCTATGGAAATGGCGCTTAGATCGTTTTTCCCTGTACCCTTCATGTATACACATTTTATAGAAATAACATGTTTCTAATTTTTTTATTAGCCTTACAACCATTTCATCATTTAGGCATGTTGGTTTTAGTTTGACAATATTATTGAATTATATTTCAATATAAAAGGTCTGAAAAGAGCGGGATATATTTTCCGATTTTGGAATTCTTCTAAAAATTCTAGGCAAATTTCATGTAGCATGTCGAATAGCATTCCTTCCATTTAAAGAATTTGATCTGTTTAACTTAGCGCGAAACGATTTGCGTCTTCTTATCTTAGTTATTTAGTAATTATGTAGATATACGAAATTTTCGGTTTGGTGGGGACTATTTTCCAGGTTGTGGTTATCTGGAAGATAAGAAAGTGCAAAACATTTCGTTTGACAATAAACAGTTCGGATTCTACAATAAAGGTGTAAGTCTCAAAAACATTGTTTTTGCTAGTTGTTTTTCGTAAAAGTTGATCGTTATCCAGATATATCCATTATTTGGGATTTGATCAGCACCTTGATATCATTTTGATTCGCTGTATACCTTTTTTGGTTTTAAAGATACCAAGGTAAACAAAAAAGCAAAATGTAGGGTTGGTAGCCAAGTTTTTTTCTAGATTACATATAAAACAAAACACCAATAATTTTCTGACATAAAAGCCTACTCTATATATTTTTAAATAGAACACCCTGTATATTACTACATTTTTGGACTCTCTAGTGAAATCAAAACACATGTCGTGTATAATATCCTATACCTATCCTTAGCTGTTGAAAGTCGGGCATTTTGACATGTTGACAGGCTTTAAAATCTAAACCGCACGAGATCAAAGAAAACGGTTTGCACATTTCTCTATCTTAGGTTTTCATAAGCTATCGAATGACAGTGGCATTCAATTTAACCGGAGGTTTAAAAGTTCCGGTTAATTTTATTCGCTGGTTAAATTCAAAGTTACTGTCATTCGATAGACAGGAATATGCAAACCGTTTTCTTTGCTCTCGTGCGGTTTAGATTTTAAAGCCTATCAACATGTCAAAATGCCCGCCTTTCAACTGTCAATATTTCGTAAACACCTAAAGATAGGTATAAGATATTATACACGAAATGTGTTTAGATTTCTCTAGAGATTCCAAAAATGTAGTAATATACAGGGTGTTCCAGTTAAAAAATATAGAGTAGGCTGATATGTCAAAAAATCGTTAGTGTTTTGTTTTATATGTAACTTAGAAAAAAAAACTTGGCTACCAACCCTACATTTTGCTTTTTTGTTTTACTTGATATCTTTAAAAACAAAAAAGTTACAGCGAATAAAAATGTTATCAAGATAAATTGAACGCACAGTACATGTTGCTCCGATTTAGCGTAATTGTGCACTTCATGCATAAACTAGTTCGTGAACTATAGCCAGATCAAAAATTTACTTTCATTTCACCATCTTGACAATATTTTTATCTAGCGAATAGATATGCAAAATCGTACATAATACGTTTATAAAATTGTGCAGGTCGCTAAGAATCTATATAAAACAAAATTATTTACTTATATAAGATCTTTTTTAAGCTTAGAAGAGAACAACTAGATAAATCAAAATTTTCAAAATTATTATTGCAGATCTTCACAAGTTCGTCTAAAACCGAAACTACTTGTGCAAAATAAAATCTCATATAAAAAAACTTTTCTTGTGTATAGATCTTGTTGATATTTGAAGATTATCTTGGAGCTTATATTCTATTATAGTTATATTCATGTGAGTTTATTTCAATTTCAATTTATTATATGTGTGTTATAACGTTAAAAAATAAATAATTTTCTACATAAATGAGTTGATTTATTGATCGTAATTTATCAAAATAATATGCAACTCAATTATATTTTTCTTTAGGTAATTGACTTTTCTTTCAAGAATGCTGTACTTACTACAAGTAATCTACATTCGCAATTCTTAATTTCACTTCAAAAGACATTTTAACTATTTCTTTCAGGTGTAATGTTTAAATAAATATCCGGCTCTCTTTATGCAGCTTTTTGGATCAAAAAATTGGTTATTCTCTACTCGAAATAAGCAGTATTTTATAAATTATATATTTTGTAATGAATGTTTAAATAAAATAATAGGGGAGAGTAACAATTTTAGTATATAACGTCCCAAAAAATTTGAATACGGCTCACTTCACTAATGATTGCCGGGGGTTTGACGTCAAGTTAGATTTATTTATTTCCTCCCCACTACATAGTAATAAAGTTGGTCCTCGCTTGTCAAAGGTGCCGCGCTTAAGTGTCGCAGCTATGTTTTTCTTTAGGCTATGCCAGAGCCCGTCACCATCAGTGAGATTTAAATAATTTTTGTGATTTAAATACATTTTTTGATTTAAATACTTTGAGTTTAAATATTTTTTCTGAAAGTGATTTTTAATTTATGATTTAAATCTTTCTGAAAAGTATCTTTGATTTTTGATTTAAAAATAGTATTTAAATCTTTCTAAAAGGATTTAAATCAGTAAAAAGATTTAACTCTTCAAAAAAATTTAAATCCTTAAACAGATTTAGATTTAAATCATTAAAAAGAGTTTAACTATAATAAAATACAGCAATAAGTACATCCTAAGTGTTTTAGTTCTATGTTTATTTTGTATTTTGTAATGAAAATTTTTTAATGCGTGTTATTTAATTTTTTTTTTTAAATATATATTGGCTATATGAGAAACTTTTGTATTATTGCTTTCTTAAAAATATATATTCCCGATAATTTCGATGAAAGTTTCTGCGTCATAAACAAACCCCTTATGAAGTAATCACTCTGTAAAAAGCAAACAAAATACCATAAAAAACCTAGCTAAAAAGTAAAATAGATTTTTCCGCCAGAAAAATATTTCTAGGAAAAATTCAAATCAAAAATATATAAAAAAAGATAATTGAAATAATAGGATTTTGTCAAATTTCAAGTTGGTTTTATCAAAAAGTAATTGTCAAAAAAATAAAGCTTGTTTTTTAATGGAATTTTTGACACATTGTCAAATAATTAAAAGCTGCTAGCATGCACATAATGAGCTATTTTGTATGTTTGATGTTGTTAGTGTTTTCATGTTAATTAATATAATCGGCTAACATAATAAGAAGTGCAAAGTTATTAATTATGTGAATGCTAAGCATTTTAAAATCCTTTACAGGCGTAGCCGGCTATATCAAAATCGGCATCTCCTATTGGTCGATCCGCATGGCCCTCCGCTCGCTTCGCTCGCTACGGGGGCTCAAGAAAAGGAAACTAACCAGGTGCTAACCCAATCTAACCCAAGATATACCCAAAATCAAGAAAAAAAACTATTTAGAAACATGATCTTTAAAAAAATAATAAAAAAAGCAACGGGGTTCGTACCCGTGCCTTCCAGGTGGGACCCAACTATCTAAACCTCTACACCACGAGAGCTCATGCGACAAATTGATTGCATCACGAAGACATATTGTAATACGAGATGGATCGACCAATAGGAGAGGCCGATTTTGATATAGTCGGCTACGCCTGTAAAGTATCTTTAAATGCGAATGCTAACGGCTTTTAAACATTCGAAAATGTGTCAAAAATTCCATTAAAAAAAAAACAAGGTTTAAATAACATTTTAATATGGTTTTTGTATGTTATTTTGACGTACCTATTGAGGATTGTATTGTTTTTTAAAATTTAGACTGGGTGACGTCACACTTTTGCTTTTTTTTCACTTAATTTATATAAATAACATTTTGACTACGCTCTAAGGGGTTTTTAATGGTACATAACCAACGACGCCAATTCGTTGTACATAACCAGCCAAATGATTTCAATCTTTTTTACATTTCAGATCATTTTAGGAAGTATTTAAATTTTTTCAAATGATTTGGATTTTAAAAAATATTTAAATCTCTTGAAATAAAGTCAGGAAAAAATAAAAATAAAATAGCTGATTTTTGATTTATTACGGATATCTCCGGAAGTAGTCGGAATTTTCTAAATTTCTCAATGGCATATCAATGACCTTTAAATTGCGCAACTTTGCCC
>MU183178.1:27919-62752 GCA_016904865.1 Pissodes strobi
AATCCTCCACAACAATATAAAGCATATCTATACGAATTCTCTCAAAAGATAATCTGGCTGGAATGAATGTATAGATATTTTAATAATCAATAAAAGGGATAGGAGTCTAATTTTTTAAATGCAATTTTATCTTTAATTTTATTATTGTGAATTATTTCATTTTAGTAATTTAATTCATGTAACTTTTCCAGTACATGTACAGGGTTTTTTTATATTTTGCATCCTACCTGAGAGGTAATTATTGGTGCTACAAAAATGTTAAATTCAGAGGCACAAGATTTTTCATGTGTAATATTTCAAAAACAAATTTACATCCTAAACGCGAAATTTTGGCATGTGTTTTATTTTTTTAAAAAGAACGCCCTACATGTTATTTCATTTTTAAATTCTACGCAAAATTCTAGACCTATTTTAGGTATAATGTCCGATACCTATCTATAACTGTTTTTGAAATATTAATAGTTGAAATTTTAAATTTTTGCTACTTTGGCAGGCTACAGAATCTAAACTGCTTAATTTAAAGCCAAACGGTTTGCACTCTTTATCTTGAGATTTTGTAATCTATCACCTGTCATCATCTTCCCGTTTAACCGGAGTTCCCGAAAACCAAAAAATGTATACTTTGACTAAAGCGAAAATTGAAGCCAAACGATAGATTATGAAAATCTTTCATAATCTCAGTTAGAAAAGTGCAAACTATTTCGATCTAAGTTTAGACGGTTAGATTGTGTAGCCTGTCAAAGTTGCAAAAATTTCACATTTCAGTAGTTATTATTTCAAAAACAGGTAGAGATAATATAAACATAAAATAAGTCCAAAATTTTCCCTAGAATTCAAAAGTGTAATAATATATATGGTGTTCTATTTGAAAAAAAAAACAAAATATATGTCAAAATTTGACCTGTACAACGCTCGTTTGTTTTTTCGCGATATTTTTATAAGATAAATTGGGCATATTAAGGAAAATAACATAGTTTGTAGTTTGCAGTAAGTATATTAATTAATTCGATACCTGGTTATCAATAAAATTGATGTTTTTCTAACATCGATTAATAAAAGTCGATGTCTCTGCTATATCGATGGATCGAAATTCGTTGCATCGATTTTAGGTATACTTTAAATTTTGTCCATAATATTTCGGATTCGACTAATTAATTAATATAAAACCATTTTAAATTATGTAATACCATTTATAATAATAAATAATAACAATATTTTTAGCACGGAGATCAGAAAGTTCTGCATTGCTATACGGTATTACGTCGATTAAGTTGTACTTTTTGAAATTTCTGTATTTCTTCTAGTAGAGACGTCATTGTTTTTAAGAGGTCTTAAAAACGTTTATTTGTATAGACGATATACATTTGCAGAAATTCTGCAGGAAGCAGGAACAGAGCTCGTTTGCTATCGCATACCATCCTGTGCCTTTAAAGCACATTCCGCCTGAATAGCATACTTATTGACAGGTTTATTACCTGTATTATAAATGTCTATAATGAAACTGACAATGTTCCATAGGCTGGGGCTCTGATTCACAGTTGAGATGAGTATCAAGCACCATTTATTTATGCGGCAAATGCAGATGTCGAGTAATTTTTACACGGCAATATGTTATTCCTTTATATACCACATGGGTTAGCATAATATAGTTAAATTTGCGGACGGGCGTTGCTCTACTCACTTTGTAACTTTGAACACGTCTTTGGCGGATTAGGTTATAAAAGTTTCCATCTCAGGAACATTGGCGTTAGAAACTTTTGAAACCATTTGTAAAATCTGTTCACGAACTAGTTCGTTTATGAGAACGGAAACTCAACCATGCTGAAATTCAGTAATAAAACAATTGTCTTTGTTTGTGTATTGGGCATGAATATGAAATATATAACTTAAAATTCTCGTCAAGTAAGTTATATACTAAAGTAGCTTATATTATTTGTTCCTATGTTGCAAAAGTTAGATTTTTGTTCCTATTTGTTCTTTTGAACAACTGAATGTTTTGCGTATACTCGTTTTTCTTTGCCTAGAATTTTAGCTGAACGTGTGGGCAAAATGAAGCAATCTAATTTTATGTTTTGATTTCAGAGAGGTATTATGAAAAATATCGTCCATTACACGTCCAGAGACAGCCCCCCCCCCTGAAATTCTAGAAAGAATCGTATTTTTTTTAGTTTTTATACATATCTGTATAATTATATAATCATCTATACTTTGAATTAGCTACCATAAAACTTAGACATTATTTTAAATTTAATCCTTCAACCTAAACAAGTCCATTCGATAATAACTCCTCCGGAGTTTACGATATTGCCGAAATGAATCCGCGAAACTAGTATTCCAACTCCAACCAATATTTTCTTGACAACTATTTCCTCCAAACTCAGACAGCGGTCTGTTTTAATCTTTTCTGGTGACCTTCGGAGACTGGCCGAATGTCGGCAATAATGAAGTTGTTTCGCATGGCGCTGCGCTCGCTACGGGGGTTCAAGAAAAGGAAACTAACTAAGTGCTAACCAAACCAAGGAAAAAAAACCAACCCAAAATCAAGGAAAAAAAACTTATACACAAAACCTAAAAGAGAAATAAAAGTATAGCTTGGTACTGACGGGGATCGAACCAGCAATCTTTAAATCACAAACACAAAATCTTACCACTGACCTATCAGACGGGTACAAGGGATCCAGTGTACCGCGAACACATGAGTAATTCTGCCAATTCGGCCAATGTCGGGTCGCGTCGTGGAACCGACCAGAAAATGTCAAAACAGATAGCTGTCAGATGACGCTACTCGGATATTCGCGTCTAGGTACGCCAATTTTGAGCCTTCAGGCATGCGTACGTGTTAATTCATAAATTTTTCAAAGTTGTTTTTTCTTGATTTTCGGAATTGCCTTGGGTTAATCTGGGTCTGGGTTAGTCTTGTTTGTTTGCTCCCCCAAACGCGAGTGAAACAAGAGGAGTACCATGCGTGAAGTGATTGTTAAAACAACACTAGGCTGCTGCTAAATGCCCAGGTCAGAGGTCGAAAATTTGGCGTACGTAGGCGTGAGTGTTGCCGGCGTCCTTATCGCCGGCGATATCGGTAGTCGGCGGACGATAGGGGGAATACTGGAATACACACCTGTACATACGGTGCAGGGTGTAAGAGACAAAGGCATCGGGTAAGCCTGTTTAAATGTCAACCTCACCTGCACGAGCTATGGTTACCACGACCATCCGGTACATCCTGCTACACAACTGACGAGGCTCTGGCGACCGAGTAACGGCTGTATAACCACTAACCGTAGAAACGGGAGTTAAGAAAATGTAACTCCCATCTCCCCTCTACCAACACGCAACGGCCAGTGGGATAGAGAAATAGCCAACTACCTCCAATAAAGAAATACATGAAAAATGTCGATTTCTGAAAAAAGTCCCCAGGTGGGTCGAACTGAAAGTTCGCAATCCCACACTAATGAGAAATTATTGGTCTGCTCCACGGATTATGGGGGGAGCAAGAGATCGACTACGAAAAATAAACCAAAACCTTCCATATAATCGCATACAACATAAGAAAAATGAATACAGAATTAGAGAAAGAACTTGAAACCATCAAATGGGATGTAATTGGAATATGTGAAACCCGACTTCTAGGAGAAAAACTAACAACTTTAAAATCTGGTCACATACTATACCAGAAAAACTCAGATAAGAATGATAAAAAGGGAGGCGTAGCATTGCTAATAAACAAGAAGCACTCACACCTCTTCATTAAATGCACCTCTATTTCGGACAGGACCATATATACCATAATCAAACTCAGCGATCGATATAGTATACAAATCGTGCACACGTATGCCCCCAACAACTGCCACAGAAGACGAGGACATGGAAAGACTATATGAGGATAAGGCAACTGCACAACACCAAGAAAACTCGCACTATAAAATTGTCACCGGGGACTTCAACTCGAAAATTGGACAAAAAAGGTCAGTGGATACTTGTGAATACATCGGAAACTTTAGTCTGGGCATACGAAACCACAAAGGCGACATGCTGGAACATTTCTGTAGCCGTCAAAAGATGTTCTATCTGAACACACTCTACAAAAAACAAATATAGCGAAAATGAAGTCCCGACGGCAAAACTAAAAATGAAATAGACTACATCCTCTCGAACAATCGAAACATATGCCAATATATCAGTATCCTGAACCTCTTAAATACAGGTAGCGATCATAGAGCTGTAAGGGGTAGGCTCGTGTTTAGACTGCAGTTGGAAAGAAATAAATTGATTCAAGCCAGAAGATTTCCGACGACCGAAGATTTACTGCGTAGAGAAACACATTATCACGAAGAACTAAGCAAAAGATTACCAAACATGGAAGTACAAGATATAGACACGATGACAGAAAAAATAACACAGAGTATACAGATAGCTACAAAAAGGATTTGCTCACAAGCCAGACAAAAAAAATCAAAGCTCAGTCAGGATACGATCAAAACAATGGAACAAGGGTGAAAATACAATAAGGACACCAATGAATATAAGGAGGTCAACAAACAAACTAAGAAGAAAATTAGAAGAGATATAAGAACGTATAACACAAAACAAATAAACAATACTATTGAATAAAATAGACGCATGAAAGTATGGCAAGGGGGAAAACTAGAATATTGAAAATAAAAGATGACAAGAGTATAATAATCACAAACAGAAAGGATATAGCGAAGGATATTCATGAATTCTACCAAAAACTGTACTCATCAACGGCAATGCCAAATTACCAAATTCCGTCGGGAAGACTCACAAACGTAGGCTCAGAAGAACTGCCGGAGATAACAAAGGAAGAAGTTAGAGGAGCATTAAATAAAATGAAACACAAAAAAGTCCTGGAGAAGACCGTATCACAAACGAAATGTTAAAGATGTGAGGCGACTCACTGATAAGCACACTAAAGATACTCTTAAATCAATGTCTAATAGAAGGAAGAATTCCGAATCACTGGAAAAATGCAGATGTGGTTATATTGTTTAAAAAAGGAGATAATAAAAATATTGAAAACTACCGTCCTATCAGTCTTTTATTACACATATACAAACTCTTCTCAAGAATAATAACAAACAGACTGACACAAAAATTGGACTCCTACCAACCATGCAAACAGGCAGGCTTTCGAAAGGGCTACAGTACAATGGATCACATTCAGACAATTAGAAGGGTTATCGAAAAATGTACCGAATACAATGTCCCACTACACGTGGTTTTCATAGATTATCAAAAAGCGTTTAAATGAAAAATGGTCCTTTATGACAGGTTTAGACAATGTACGGATTGACTCCAGATACTCTATAATAATCAAGGACATATATGAAAACTCCACAATTCATGTCAAAATCGATGAAGACCTGGAAACAGACAAAATCAAATTAGAAAGAGGAGTTCGACAGGGCGATGTCATATCGCCGAAACTCTTTACTCTGGCCCTGGAGGACGTATTTAAGAGGCTATATGGAACAACTCAACAACGCTTGGCAAGAAATTGACCTAAACATGAACTATAACAAAACAAAAGATTATAAGCAAAAGCGATGATATAATTAACATAAAGAAACATCAAATAGAATCTGTCAATGAATCTGGGACATACCATTACGCTAGGCAAAGCAAATCGGCAACTTACGACATATACTAGCAAATAAGGAAGTTCCTATCAATCTAAACAGAAAAGTCTTCGACAGCTGCATCCTCCCGGTAGCAACGTATGGAATGGAAGCAATGGCCATTACACAAAAAAGCGCTGAAAAACTAAAAGTTGCACAGAGAACCATGGAAAGGGCTATGCTTGTATTGCTTGTATAAGCTTGCGAGACAAAGTAACTAACACAGAGATAAGACCAAGAACAGAGATCACAGATGTCATGGAGAGACCGCAAGACTGAAATGGCAATGGGCAGGACACGTCGCACGACAGGATATGGACATATGGACATCCAGGGTTGTTAGATGGAGACCAAGACAAACTACAAGAAGCGTCGGCATAGACCTCGAAAGAGATGTGCCGACGATATCAAGGAAAAGGCGGGTAAAAACTGGATCAGATTGGCCCAGGATCGGCAGGATGGAGAATCAATGGAGACGCCTTTGTACAGGAGTGGACAAATCAAGGCTGAGAAAGAAAGAAAGATATATGGTGCTGCGTACTCAACGTGATCGAGTCGAGCCTTTCACGTGCTTATTTTTTTTGTTGGACGGCGCGGGCGGCGGGCGCGGTGGCGGACGCGGTGGCGGTGGCGGTAAAATACTGTGCGTGTAAGTTAATTAAAGACCGCAAACAGAAACGATCTGGCTAATACACGTACAGTATTTTACCGCCACCGCCACCGCGACCGCCACCGCGCCCGCCACCGCTCTGGTTTGGAGGCGATGACAATTATTGGACTAAGGTAGGAGTTTGTGATTTCAAACATTTGGTAGATAAAATTACAAAACACGAAAATGCATAAAGGCAGTCTGGTGAGTTTAATAAATGTTAATATTGCGTCTTAAATTTTATTGAAAAATCGGGACTGGATACAGCTTTTAAGGAAATCATCAACGCATTGAGAATACTAGTGACCATACAAATCATCGCAGCGGAAGCGGAAAGGTGCTTTTTAACTTTGAAGTTGATTAAAACATATTTAAGAAATTCAATGGGGAATGACAGACTAAATGCTTTAATTATGTTAAATATTGAGAATACTATGTTTGAACGAATTCCAGATTTTAATGAAAAAGGTATTGAAAATTTTATTTTGGACAAAAACAGGCAAATGGAATTTCAATTTAAAAACGACAAAGTCGAAATGCTAACCACCGACAAAAATATTTACAATAATCCTTTTTTGTCATCAAACTTTGCATTTTTTGAACGTTTTCGAACTTTTTTTCAACTTTATTGATTTGTTGTTAAAATAAGCTGTTTTAATGGTCTACTCTTTTGTAAATACCTACTTATTCGTTTCTTTAAGTGCGCAACAATTGCCATTCAAGAGAGAGCCAAATCCTTATTTTTTTAACAATTTTGATGACTGGTGGGTAAAAATTGGGCCACAAAATCTAGGAAGTTCATTATTATTGGAGTAGTGATTCTTCATCTAGCGAAATAACTGATGGCAGTTTCAATTTGGCAGAGCTTCAGTAGAGAGATCTAATTGAAAAGATTTTCACTTGTTGTGAATAATTTAAAAATCAATCCCAATATTGAATGCATAATGAAGAACCTTGTGGCTCTTATTCTTATTTGTAGATGTTTCGCTTTTGGCCCTTGTACCGATGGAACTAAAGAAAATGACTTTTACCCAAGCCAAGGATAACAAAATGGAAGATACAGATATTCAGGAAATGAAATTTTTTTTTGGCATGCAACTCTGGATTGTATTAGTTCAAATGCCTAAATTAAGTTACTACTGGTCCACTAATGTCCTTTATTCCAACGAAGTACAACAATGAATAGTTTATGCGGCAGGATCCTTGTGAAACATCGTTGAATAATAATACTAGGAATAATTAGTACACTGCTTTTAGATGTTTCAAAATAATTTAATGAGATATTTTTCTCTACATACATATTTTCGGCTTGATGAGGCCTTTATCAAGAGTAGTTGAATACAGTATATTCAACTAATCTTGATCAAGGCCTCATCAAGCCGAAACATATGTAAACCATGAGAAAAATATCTTATTAAATTATTTTGAAACCTCTAAAAGAAGTAAAACAAATTATGTTCAGGAATATATTTGAGCTTCTCCTAAGTAAATGGCAGTTTGCTGATTACTGAAAAATTAAAATATCTCTATCAGGCTATACAAAATCAAAGCTCTGGTAGAATATGTTGCCGAATTGCCAATTCAATGATTCTGTTATACCCGGAGCTAGTTTCTGCGTGGATGAAACTCTTGTATTTTCCGAGGACGTCTGTCCTTTCTAAAGTACATAAAAAATAAAAAGTACAAGTTTTGGTTAGTAAGTTACTTTTCAAACTGTGCATTAATGATGACTATAACTTTGATTCCAAGATCTATATGGTATAAAACGCAATAATGGCCGTGTTCCAGTTTCTATGGTCATGGGACTTTGTGAGACTCTTTTGGATACTGGACGCACAATTTTGGTTGATAAGTATTATACTAAAATCGAACTTGCGCATAAAGTAATAAATATACAGACTCATCTCGTAGGGATAATGGAAGAAAACAGAAAAGGGATCCCCAAGAGTGTGACTGAGACAAAATTCAAAAAGGGAGAAATACTGAGCAAAGAAAGTGATAGTGGCGCGATAATAATAAAATGGTGTTAGAAACGTGAGAAGACACACGAATAGTATGCTTCCAGATAGCTACATAAAGAAATGGAACTGAAAGCCAAAACCGGAAGTTGTTATAGAGTATAATAAAAATAAAAGTTTTATTGATCTTTTCGATCAAGTGAAAGCCTACGCTTCTTTGGGATCAACTATTGTAAACTCATTTTTACTTAACAACGGAGTAACGGGAGAAACTATTAGTATTACCGAATTTAGGGAAGTGCCAAATCTTTGTTTCAAATAGGTAACTCCATGGCAAACATATTTTCCTGAAGAAAAACACATTCTACAAGAAGTAGTCGCTGAAGATGTGTAATATTCTACACAATTTTGGCTGAACAATACGACAGAAAATATGTCACTGCAAGGCGGCCTAGACCCAGTAGAAATGTGCTCCGTGTGATAAGTTTTATGGTGTAACTTGCTTTACTTAGGTCATAGTTGCCCTATGTAAAAAAATAAAACTGTGTTTATTTTTTTTGTTAGCTATTCTATTTTTGTTCTTTATGTTCATACATATTATATATTTAGATTAGTTTGAAATTATCAGCTAAAAGGAAAAAAAAATTAGCGAGTCTGCTAGTACTCGAGACACTGATGTGTAAACAATGTCCTACATCGACATCATGGACGCGAACATCTAATACCGCCATAGAAATAGGACTCCTAGAAGGCTGATAGAGTGAGAAGTCCCTCACGGAGAAAGGGAGAAAACAATAGGGGTTGGGTGATAATACGCTTGCGCGGGCATGTAAATAAGACCTTATATTTACTTGCTTACATGCAGTTTATATAACAACACCGTTGCCAAACTAGGAGAAATTTACCGTTTTATGTGTATTTTAATTAGATGACTACTGAAAAACGTGGGAAGTAAACCCCGAAACGGAATTTTTTAAAATCTGTTTCATATTATAAATTTACTCTAATATTTTCGAAGTATATGTTGCTAAGATTTTTGATTATGTTAATAATTTTTGTGTTACGTTAAAACCTAGTACTTTACATATCTTATACTTGGCAACGTTGCGAGATTGCAAGGACGTGGACCCGATCGGACGCCATCATGAATTCTTGTTTTCTTTGCTTTTCGACTTTCGATGTTCAGTTTTGTAAAGAGTTCTTGTGTTTTTTATTATTGCCGTGTGTTTCATAGTACTATAATTCGTTTTCGGTGTTATTTGAGAAAAATTCCTTCAACTTAATACTCAACATGCCCTTATACAGACAGGCACGCGCAAAAGCTCCGAAACTCAGCGTTTCTGTCTTACACATCGATATTTTGTCTCTCTTCCTTCGTGAGTAGATCTGCTTATATACTCTTATATATTAGCCTTCTAGGAGTCCTATTTCTATGAATACCGCCCTAACGGCTAGCTTTTTAGAAGCGCCACTTGAGTCGTTGCAATCTCGCACGTCCTTTGCGGCCGTCCTGGATTAGCTTGCTTCTCAATGCGCATGGGTTATGATGTCACATCGGTTTACACATTTCCGAGCTCATATTTCCGTCCCATTTGCCGAGATTTACCCTCATACCGCGGCGTAAGATGTTTACACATCAAAAAATATATATTTATATGAAATTATAATCAAAACGAACGACGACGTATTCTTTTATATAATTTGGCATTTTTATTTACTTGAAATAATTATATCAAAGAAAAGCAAAAAAAGTTGATAGTACATACTAGACCAGCCAAAATTATGAATTTGTCCGAAATTGTCCGGGGTACCTTGTAAAATTAAATTACTAGGCCGCCTGCTTCTATTTCTCATAAGGATTCTATTCTAATGCACATCAACTGTGTGCGACAGAGCCTGGAGATAAGCACTACATGCAAATCACATGGGATTCTCGTGGCGCCCTAGGTAAGTACTACCGTTAATCACACTTGATGCACACGGTGGTAAACGTGATAAAGCTACCTAACCATTTTTATCACCTGAAAATTAAACTTTTTTATTCACTTTTAAGTAAATACCAAAACAATTACCTAATGACACCTCCCTGACTGGCACCAAAAAATGGCCGTTTTTTTGTTACAATTTCGACATTGTTACGTATGGATGCTGCGCCTCACCGTTTTCCTTCTCTAGAGCAAAAATATTGTCGGTTAAAAATAGTATTATCATTGTTTATATATGCCCCACCCTGGAATATGAAAATAAAGTTTAGTATAAAAGTACATATCAAATTATTCAGTGAAACGCATGCATAGGTACCTGAAAATTACATTGACTATTTTCTTACAATATCACAACCACAATTGAAAGATCTTCCAGTATCCACCGACGTGTAAAAACCTGGTTGAGATTAACTATGTCTGAGGAAAGACTCTCTGGTCACTGTATGCTTAGCATTCACAGAGAATTTGAGAATAATAATAAAGACAGAGTTATTGGAAACGCAATAAATCGGTTTTCACAAAAGAGAAGTCATCTGCTATTACTTTCCACCGATTAGGAAAATATAGGTATGCACATCCATAGTTCATAAGATATTTTTTTTAAGGTAAATACATTTCCAATCAAAAAATGTATATCAAAGTTACGCTGTTAAGTTTAAGTTAAAGTCAAGCAAACCAAAGCCGTATAATATGTAAGTATATATTTTAAGTTTCAAACTGTGTTTACTTTGCCCCAGAGGCGCATCTGTGTGGGGAAAATATAGTCCGCCCCTCCCATAGGCTACCAAAAGTTTCCGCAATATTTGCATACAAATAATACAATTATTTTTACATTCAATTAATCCTAACCGAAAGAAGAAGAGTTTTAACGATTGCAGATTCGATTGTTATATTGTATCATTAAGAGCGAGGTCCAATTCCAGATTACAATTGTTGCCAGTTGCCCAGCCCTACTTTTTACGGTTAATTGACTTGGGAAATTTGTCAATAATGCTTGGTAAAATCCGCGTCGTCCGCTAGTGCCAGGCGTGTTTTTTTTTGGGGGATTTTGAGGATATACGGTAAGTTCGAAGTATTTAGGAGCTGTCCGCTCGGCTTAATCGTGAAGGTGTGTCACAGTTCATTCAATTCCCTAGTAAAATGTGGCAACTGTTGGATCTCTCTATCCATCAAGTCGTGTCTCGAGGATTCAGAAGGATATCTTCATCCATATAGTAATTATATTTTGTAACATGTCGCCCTTGCTAGAAACAAACTTAAATTACGGTCAATATTGAGAAAATAAAATCGTAGAAATCCTTGGCGTTCCAGAGTTCGACGATGTCTGGCGCCGCTAGGGCGCCCTTAATCCGTTTTTTCAGCTCTCGAAGTAGGGTATTGTAATAACGTCTCTGCCTAGTTTGCCTATAAATATTTAAGCACAACGGAAACTTGTATTTTTAAGTTTTCATTTAAGACTCCTATTTCCGTAATATTTGCATTACAAACGACCAGTTATATCCTTTGGGTTTCTTCAGGCCCAGTTTGTTGTCATAAGGACCATAAAATCAACCTCAGTACAATGTTGTTATTAATAGCTTCTTAAATTCCCTCCCTATTGCCCGTAAACTATCCGCGATTCCAGAAAAATTTAAATATATTTCTATTTTATATAATTTTTTTTCGATATGGCATTCTTCATATTACTAATTTGCAAAAAACGATATTTTAGTGGAATACCAGCCAATTTGGAACAAGCTTAATATAATCGGGCAGCACATTTCCGTTTCCTATTCGGCTAGCTCACTCGAGTGCGCTAATCGTGCAGGAAACGGATGTCTCCGTTGCCTAAGTGGTTAACGCACTGATTTCGACACCTGGAATACGCTGTTATATAATATTTCACTTTTCGCATGGCCCTCCGCTCGCTCCACTCGCTACGGGGGCTCAAGAAAAGGAAACTAACCAGGTGCTAACCCAAACTAACCCAAGACATACCCAAAATCAAGAAAAAACTGTTTAGAAACTTAACCTAAAAAAAAAGTAAAAAAAGCAACGGGGCTTGAACCCGGGCCAATAGCCACCGAATTGAGACCTAACTGTCTAGACCTCTCGACCACGAGGGCTCTTGCCGAAAATTGATTGCATCGCGAAGACATGGTGCGATTAGTTGTGTTAACCACTTAGGGAACGGAGATGCAGGTTGCGCATCCGTATCCTACACGATTAGCGCCCTCGGTTACGCTAGCCGAATAGGAAACTTAAAAATGCTACCGGGCACTCATAACCTACGCGCGTAGAAGTGGCGAAATACATACTCAAAACAAGCGGCTAGATCACACTCTGTATTCCACATGTATACCTTACTACTCTTTCCCGATGAAATTGAATATTTTATATATTCAAGGCCATTACTTTGAATTCCGATTAGTCAATTTTAAATTAATCAGTATTTTGAATATCACGCATCTATTAATGCCATGCTGACAATAACACATTTAAAATCCTGATTAATTTAACCAGTATTTTAAGCGACAAATCTAAGTTTAAAGTAGTGGCCCTTAGTGTTTAAGTTGCCCTGCATTATGCATATTGGCTTCTGCGGCGTTGCCAGATTTTATCGTGTACGATTTTAAACCAAGTCTCATAAAATATTAATTAAGATAAATATAAATTTAAAACATCGTCGCTTCGCTCCGACCGACCCTAACAGACACCACGCCAATGTTGCCGATTCATCGATTAAATAATAAAAAAATATATGTTTCGATCAGCAAGATTTGAACGCAGGACCTCTCCGTCTGCAAATCAAACGTCTTATTCACTGCACTACCGAGCTATTATCAAAAGCCGGTAAAAGTATTTGACAGACCAACAATTTTATTAACAAGATTTAACAACTGACAATTCATATTTGGAAAAATCGCGGTTTGAGAGTACGGATTTAGCACGATTAGCATTCTAGCGTAACGCTACATTTGGTATTTATTAAATTCATAACAAAATCACCTTTCAGTCGAGCGTTATGTTATAACTAGCAAACCTGAATTGAAGTTATATATTATGACAAAGGAAATTTAATTCCTTTGTCAAAATTGCTTGGACCTATTTAAAGGCCTAAAAATCTACTGGGCAGCAAAATTGTTATTCCTCATTAATTCAAAATATTCATTTTAGTGATCGGAGTGAGTTTAAGAAATGGCATTGGGTGTCGCGAAAATACTGTGATGCAGAATTAAAATCTCCTTCAGCGACTCCGCTTCGTTTTCGGTCGAGTCAACACGTGTCGGTCGAGACTCTTTTGTCACCATATTGGGTCGCACGTGGCAATTGTGCAGGGACTGTGTAAACTCCCCGAGGAAGAATCAAACATCCTAACCAGAATCATCTGTGCCGTTTTATAGTTTTGTTTATTTAGCCAGTGAAAGTGCCCTTTCACGCCGGCACCCAGGCCAGGAGAAACCGGGTGTTCCCCTGGAACCATTTTTCTGTACCGTTAAGAAGATTTAAGAGAATTGCAAAAGTCAGAGTTCCCGAAGAAGTACATACTCGATATACTGAGGATTATATCAAATAACGCGTCAGTCCAGCAGGGTGTAACCTGTCTCGGAGGGTTGCCTGAGCTGTAGCTAAGCCCGGACGGGGGGGGGGGGGGGGGTTCTGGCAAAAAAATTGCTTCGTAGCAGCGCCAACCTCATACAAGACAAGACAAAATTTCCTTCAGTGCTGGCAGGTCTACCGTAGATCTACCGTTTTTATAACTTTTTTTACCTTTAAAATAAGGAAACTTATGTTCTTTTTTTATTTCCCACCCAAATGCAAAAGTTAATGAAAATTCCAACAAAAACAATTATAAAAATAAAAATATAATAAAAATAAATTGACAGACTAAGACAACCCTAGTTCCAAGCAAGATAGTGCGCCGAATTGCGTCTTAAGAGATCCGTAGCGTGGTGGCGTTTGTGGCATATTTTAAATAGCTTTAAGGCGAATATTATATTTTTAAAAATATTCCTAACAAAATGTTGAATGCATCTGGCGCAACAACACTCTCTAGCGGGTAATAAGCAATCTACCATTTTCAAATCCAAATCTACTGCAATTTTTCAGTATCTTCTACCGTGATTCATCGTTACCGTCTATCAGTACTGATGGGGGGATTCACTTCCATTTCGTTCTTGGTCCACGTAGCATAGCATAGTGTAGCGGCTCTTTGGTCGCCATTGGGGAAACACGTGGCAATTATTCAGGGACCGTTGTTCCTGCCCAAGAATGAATCGGACGTCCTAGATCCTAGCCAGAAAAAAAAACATATACGCCAGTACTCATGTGGAAGGAACCGGGTGTTCCCGTGTTTGTGCCTTTCATAAAATTTAAAGTTTTGTGAAAGAGTCAATGGCCGTTACATGGTTTGAAAACATCAGACCGATAACTGATTAATAAGGGCGTAACCTATCTGGATGGGTCGCCTCAGCTCTAGTTAAGTCCGGGCGGTAGTCGATCTGGCAAATTGCCCGAAAGGAGCAAAGCCATAATTATATTTGGTGGACTTTTGACTATTTTCATTTAAACAGACGCGTTTATTAATATGTTTACTTGAATTATTGTTGTTCCTCTTTCCTGTTCATTTGTGCTTCATCTTCTTTACTTAGAGATCACTTCATTGATCCGTGCGTTCAATTTATCTTGATAACATTTTGATTCGCTGTAACTTTTTTGTTTTTAAAGATATCAAGGTAAACAAAAAAAAACAAAAGGTAGGGTTGGTGGCCAAGTTTTATTCTAAGTTACATATAAAACAAAAAACTAGCAATTTTCTGACATATAAGACTACTTTATATATTTTTTAATGGAACACCCTGAATATTACTAGATTTTTCGACTCTCTAGAAAAATCTAAACACATTTGTTGTATAATATCCTATACCTACCTTTAGCTGTTTACCAAATATTGACAGTTGAAAGTCGGGTATTTTGACATTTTGACAGGCTCTAAAATCTAAACCGCACAAGATGAAAGAAAGCGGTTTGCACATTCCTATCTTAAGTTTTCATAAACTATCGAATGACAGTATCTTCGAATTTAACTCGCGGATAAAATTAACCGGAACTTTTAAACCTCCAGTTAAATTCGATAACTTATGAAAACTCAAGACAGGAATGAATGTGCAAACCGTTTTTTTGATCTCGTGCGGTTCAGATTTTAGAACCTGTCAAATTGTCCAAATGGCCGACTTTCAACTGTCAATATTTCGTAAACAGCTTAAGATAGGTTTAGATTTCTCTAGAAAGTCCAAAAATGTAATAATATACAGGTTGTTCAATTTGAAAATATATAAAGTAGGCTTATATGTCAGAAAATTGTTAGTGTTTTGTTTTATCTGTAATGTATAAAAAAGCTTGGCCACCAACCCTACATTTTGTTTTTTTGTTTACCTTGATGTCATTAAAAACAAAAAAGTTACAGCAAATCAAAATGTTATCAAGATAAATTGAACGTACGGTACAACGAAGAGGTTACTTTTCAAAGTAAAAAAGGTATGACTGACAACATGAGTTTAGATCTTTAGAGATGGGCATATATAATATAATTCTTCTTTTCTAGATTTTGTACTATGAAAAGACAGCAAGGAATAGGGACTGACGTCATAGGTAATTCATCCTAACAATACAAATCTTCTGCTCAAGAGGTTAGAAGGATACATACGCAGTCAACGCTCTCCTAAAAATAATAATGCTTGCCCTTCTACTATGGAATGGAACTCGTTGAAGATGAACAAACTTTCCAAGCAAAGCATTTTTGCCGCATGTTTTTAATGAATGTACCCTGAGACATTTAAACTTAACAAGAATAGTAAGAACTGTAATAGCAGATCTGTTGTGGCATTTTTTGTGATTACTGACTTATTATTTCGCAAAATTTTATGAAAGACAAATGAAGGTGTGTCATTTGATCAAATTTTGGATGGCATTCGAAATACAGTAGCTTTCCGAAGAATCTTTAGAAAGAATCTCTTTTTTGGACCGTCAGGATCTATGTAATCTAAAAAACAATTCGGATTAAACAGTCAGCAATACCACAAGGAGGATTACTTGGATAAAGCGTATGCAAAAATTAAGAAATTAATCACCTGCTTTTTATTATAAACGACAACAAGCTGAAGATAAAGCTGCATGTTTTGAAGGTAATGATTTTTTCTTGGCAATAATCACAACTTTTCAAATGTCACGGGGGTGCAACCAACAAAAACTAACCCAACATATGCCTAAAATTAATGAAAAAAGAACTAAAAAATACAGTAAGATAACGGAATCTTACATCACAGCTTATACACGTAAGCTCTGCGTACATTATATTTTCCAACGACTCAATCTTTCCTAAAAACTAGTTTATTAAAGCGCTACTTGAGTCGCTGTAATCGAAAAGAAGAACATACTATGCAAGTGATAAGAAGTTTCGTCCACAATACAATATGTTTAGGTTGAAGGAAATCTCAGCTTACTTGGACAATATTTATTAAATATTCAAATCAAAACTCCAACGTTTCGACACTGATCAGTGTCATCCTCAGGGCTAAAAATCAAAGGACGATCATTAGAATACATATATAAACGTAAATTTCTATACAACTAGAATTTAAAATAATTATCTGTCTAACAGGAGAAAGTTGAAAAATTTACAAACAATTATGCAATTACACTGATAGGAAGTTGAACAATCAGAAGTATTATAAAATTTTATAAAAACTAACTGAACGATGTAAATGGGACGTAAAACACACAAACAGAGAAAACTAAATAAAACATACCTAGATTACTACGTCTTAATTGTGATTCGAAAGGGAGATTCTTTCTAAAGATTCTTCGGAAAGCTACTATATTTCGAATGCCATCCAAACTCTGATCAAATGACACACCTTCACTTATCTTTCATCAAATTTTGCGAAATAATAAGTTAGTAATCATAAATGATGCAACAACAAATCCGCTAACCGAAAGTTGATTCAACGACTAACTGAAAGTAACCAAAAGCTCCAAAAACGGCTAAAACGTATCCGAACAGATTAGAAATATTAAAGTAAGTTAAAACAAACCAAATTTTGGTGACTAACCAAAACTACCCAAAAACTTTAAATTCGATTATAACGTATCGGAGCCCATTGAAATGACTAAAATTAAAATTAACTGAATATTGATTGAACTACTACCCACGACGACTATCTAACCAAACCTAACCCAATCTAACCTAAACTAACTAAAAGCACCAAATAGCTCAAATTAGCCAAATTTTGGCGACTAACCAAAATTAACCAAAAACATTAAGATTGGTTATAACATATCGGAAAGTTGATTGAATGACTAACCAAAACTAATCAAAGGTAACCAAAAGCACCAAAACGGGCTAAAATGCATCGAAATAGGTTACACAAATTAAAGTAAGTTAAAACTAACCAAAACGAACCGAATCTTGGCGACTAACGAAAACTAACCAGAAACGTTATATTTGACTATAACGTATCGGAGCCGGTTCGGATGAATACTTTGGTTTCTTGACAGTGAGATTAAAAGGTCGCATCTCGACACGGAAAATTTTAGAGAACGTCACGAAACGGTTTATGCATAACTGATTATACGTATCGGAACCCGCTCAAATAAGTAAAATAAATTGAGACTAAGTGCAAATAACCGAAAGTTGATTGGACGACTAACAAAAACTAACCAACTGACACTAAGTGAAACTAATCACAGATCTAGGAAGGGAAAACTAACCGCATGTTGATTAGACGACTAACCAAAATCAACCAAATCTATTAAAATTGATTATAACGTATTAGAACCAGCTTAATAAGTGAAATAAGTTGAGACTAAGTGAAACTAAGCAAAAGTTGATTAGCCGACTAACCCAAACTAACCAAATCTATTAAAATTGATTATAACATATCGAAACCGACTGAAATGTCTAAAATAAGTAGAGAGTAAGTGGAACTAACCGGAAGTCGATTAGACGACTAACCAAACTAACCAAATTTATATAGAAGCAGCTCAAATAAGTTAAATAAGTTGAGACTAAGTGAAACTACTCGAAAGTTGATTCGACGATTAACCAAGAATAACCAAATCTATTAAAATTGATTTTAACGTATCGTAACCGGTTCAAATGACTAAAATAAGTTCGTATTAAGTGAATCTAAACGACAGTTGATTAGCCGACTCACCACAACTAACCAAATCTATTATAATTAATTATAACGTCTCGGAACCAGCTCAAATAAGGAAAATAAGTTGAGACTAAATGAAACTATCCGAAAGTTTATTCGACGATTAATCAAGAATAACCAAATGTATTAAAATTGATTATAACGTATCGTAACCGGTTCAAGTGACTAAAATAAGTTGATATTAAGTGAAACTAACCGAAATTTGAATTGACGACTAACCAAAACTAACCCAATCTATTAAAATTGTTTATAACATATCGGAAATAGTTCAAATGACTAAAGTAAGTTGAGATTGAGTGAAACTAACCGAACACGATTGGACGACTAACCAAAATTAACCAAATCCATTAAAATTCATTATAACGCGTCGGAACCAGTTCAGATGACTAAAATACGTTGACACTAAGTGAAACTAACCGGAAGGTGATTGGACGATTAACCAAATCTAAACAAATAAATTTAAATTGATTATAGTGTATCGGAACCGGCTTAAATAAGTAAAATATGTTGAGACTAAATGAAACTAATCGAAAGGTGATTGGACGACTAACCAAATCTATTGAAATTGGTTACAACATATCGGAACCTGCTCAAATAAGTAAAATAACTTGAGACTAAGTGAAACTAACCGGAAGTTGATTAGACGACTAACCAAAAGAGACCAAGTTTATTAAATTTGATTATAACGTATCGGAACCGACACAAATGACTAAAATAATTTGAGACTAATTCAAACTAACCGCAAGTTGATTAGGCGACTAACCAAAACTAACCATATTTATTAAAATTGCTTAAAACGTATCAGAACCAGCTCAAATAAGTGAAATAAGTTGAAACTAAGTGAAACTAATCAAAAGTTGATTAAACGACTAACCCAAACTAACCAAATTTATTAAAATTGATTATAACGTATCGGCACCGACTCAAATAACTAAAATAAATTGAGACTAAGTGAAACTAGCCGCGTTAGATCGGGGATTGAGAGACGAATCGAATGCAGTTTTTACAACCACCACTAATGTTATAAATTCTAAAAACAATCGAAACTTGAAGTAATATACATTTATGTGGTATATTTTGGTAAACTAAACTTATGTAATCTACTAAAAGTCATTTTTTACGTCAGATTGTGTTAAGGGTGGGTGAGGGTGACATTTAGTTGCTCACGACTGACTAGTCGTGTCTCATATCGTTAGATCGAAGAATGTCAGACGAATCGATTGCAAATGATCTTTTGCTTTTTCAAAAACACTTGTTATAAGTTATAAATTGTAAAAAAGAATGAAACTTCAAGTAATATGCATTTATTTGGTATATTTTGGTAAAGTAAACTTACGTAATCTAACCTGATCTCACCCAAACTTCTATCAACTATTATATTTCCACACAATTATGAGTTTTCTCAGATCTCAAATTTACTAACAGTTGCATTCTGCTTTCGCATTTTCAATGTCTCCCCCGGTTGCATATTTACACATCTTCACATACGACGGCACCAGGGTGCTGAAATCGGTTAGGGTTTGTAAGCGTTTGTAGCACTGCAAAAGCTCACTGATTTGGGCACCTAATGGCGCCATGTCTTCACGGTGCAATCAATTTGCGGTAAGAGCTCTCGTGGTCTAGAGGTTTAGATGGCTGGGTCTCACCTGGACGGTCCGGGTTCAAACCCCGTTGATTTTTTTTTAGGTTAAGTTTCGAAACAGTTTTTTTCTTGATTTTGGGTATGTCATGGGTTAGTTTGGGTTAGCACCTGGTTAGTTTCCTTTTCTTAAGCCCCCGTAGCGAGCGAAGCGAGCGGAGAGCCATGCGCAAAGCGAAATATTCTATAACAGCGTATTCCAGGTGCCCAAATCAGTGAGTTTTGTAGCGCTACAAACGCTTACAAAACCTAACCGATTTCAGCACTCTGGTGCCTATGATAGTCAGTTACGTAGGTGCCGAAATCAGTGAGCTTTTGTAGCGTAATTATTGTTTACAAAGGCTTACAGTTTTCAACACCCTACTGCCATCGTATGTGAGGATGTGTAAATATGCCCCCCGGTTGCATCTTTGTGAAGGACTGTGAATTTTTTTAGGAGATCGTTGACTGCGTATGTTTGCTTCTAACCTCTTGAGCAGAAGATTTATATTTTTGGAATGAATGACCTATGACCTCAGTCCCTATTCCTTGCTGTCTTTTCATAGTACAAAATCTGAAAAAGAAGAATTCTATATATGCCCATCTCTAAAGATCTAAACTCATCTTGTCTAAGCTCATACCTTTTTTTAATTTGAAAAGTAACCTTCTCGTTGTACATCTCAATGAAGTGATCTCTAAGTAAAGAATATATAACTATATCCTATGTTATTCTTGCTTTTATCTATCACATGAATTAGTTCATGGGTTTTCCTTATATGGGCATGCAACTTTTTCTTCAATGTGAATTCGGTACTATGAATGGTACGTACACTTTACCACCATCTTAAATTATATCACAACAGAAAAGAGGAACAACATTAATTCAAATAAACATATAAATAAACTGTATTTGCGATGGTTTTGATTTCCTAAATGAAAAATGCAGAAAATATTTTTAACAAATTTTGAAACTTATAAAAACAAATGGAGGGGTCTCAAAAATCAAATATCATTTATTTAATATTACCTAATAAAATAAAAATCACCACAGTGTTACCGCTCTAACAGAAATAAATTGGGGTTTAAATGTTATGGCGGGGAAATACTACAATTCTTGGTGTTCCTTGTATTAGTGTCACTCCCTTCCTAGTATCGCGAATTTTAAATTTTTCAATAGGACCAGGCGTTAGGTTTTTGCTTCTCTTCAAGATGCATCATTCTTGCAAAATCATCACGCTTATGGATACCTCATAAAATTAAGAGTTTTCTATGAATCTTTGGCACAATGCCTCTATCGAAAAACTCTCGTTTTGATAATAGCGGGTCCTAACTATCGGACTGAGGTTGCCGGAGGCAGCAAATATTTCTGGCGCCCATGCCTTCATTATCCCAAGCTACATTTTGGTAATCGACCGAAGGAAGGTTTCATAAAAACGTTGTAAGTATATTGTTATAAAATGACGAAACCTTGTAAAAATTTGAGTTATCAGAATTGACTAATCTAAAAAATCTGCCAAACAATTTTTAAACAAAAAATTACCAAACTCAAAGTTAAAGACTGATAATCGTTCTTAATTTGTATTGTCAATATTTTTCATTACCAATAATAATTAAAATTAAAGAAATATGCTATATTTTATTTACTCGTTAAATCTGATAGGTATATACTATTCATAAAACAGAGCGTGAGTTAGATTAGGCGAAGCTCACGTAAAGGGTTGGGCTAGAAATAAAACTAACGGCACAGACCATTAGAATGGAAATGACGTTGACTGTTGGAGAAGCACAATAGGGTGGTAACTATAGAGATTTCTGTGAAACAATTCAAGCGCATATTTATAGATGCAATATTTTAAAAATTACAACGTGGCGTTGTCGCCTTGACCATGTCGCAAGGTTGAACAATTAATAACTGGGGACAGGAGCCAAAAATGTATTCCCGATACTAGGTACCTATGCATCTATATTAGAATAATGGTTATTTTAATGATCATTATATCTGCTATTACACGTGTAACAATTTTGCTATTTTTTAAATTTTATCTATTTTATACCTGGTCGTACAAGAACATACATACCTACTAACTTACATAATTCACAAGTATTTCAAACAAAAACGTCCTGTTATTTTACCATATTACACAGAAATGAACTAAATAATAGGTTTTTCAAGAACGTGATTGTTAATATTAAAACATTAATATTTCCACTTTTAAAATATTTTGTTGATCGTATTTTATTGGTAAATGGCTCCACCAAATACGACAGTGACTAAATAATCACTTTCTCTAAAAATATGGATTGACTGGCCTTCAAGACCGCCTGATTTAACCCCGCTTAACTGTTATCTTCTAAGCACCATCAGTGGTGTCTAAAACGTGACGCATTCAACTGTTTGTAGATGCATTACTACGTGTCTATATAAAAAAATTATATTTAACAGTTCGTAAAACAATTAAACTGTGACAATTGCATGCTACGAGTATTTTTATTGCTGCAATAAAACCACGCCAGTAATTAAAAGCCATACAAAGGCCATTTTAAGAATTGTAAGTTGAGCTAGACTGCTCGTCAGAAAATAAAAGGACATAGGATAATTATTTTATCATCACTTTTAAGTTGATGTCATTTGAGAGAGAATTAACGGCTTTAGATGATATTTTCTGATTTTGAAAGCTTGTTTCGGTTAGATATCGCATGGGAAAACTCTAATTACGACATTGTCCCATTGCACAGAAGTAAAGATCGAGAAAGTATAGTATTTGGAAGAAACATAAAAACTTTGTATTCCGTGTGAAAGCTTTTAATATTAACATCGCTGCGCATTTTCTACCCTAAATCATCCCCACAGCTACTTCTAGGTTTCGAGCACAACAAAATGCTGTTTCAGAGATATCAATTATTGGCAAATCATAAACTTTTAAAATTAACGAAAATTCAAACACGTGTCACACACCTCATAATTAAAATGAAATTAATTTTAACTAAAACACCTTGGTGGGCAACACTAAAAGAAGATTAAAAAGGAGTTTCTAATTGAATTGTATGTTACCATGTAGATTGCGACATCTCAATATTTTTCAATAAACTTGTGTGAAACCCGTTTTAGGTTTCTCTTATAATAAATATCAATTTAAACAATTCAAAAGAAGATGAAAAAGTAAATTGTTCTATGCTGTTAGTGATTCTTATCAGTGAATGTTTATGTTCCATTTTTTGTTGGGGGATTCCCTTTTTTCCATCTGAATAGGATTGGAGGTCATGAGTGGAGTTTTAGCGTAGCCACACGGATTGCCGCTGAAATCAAATAGACATGGCAGATCTAACTTGCATAAAATGTAACAAGCTATGCTTATTTAAGGCAAGACCGAAGGATGAAGAATTATTTGGAGCCCCATGTGATGCCTGCAAGGAGATTTTTTGTAAAAGTTGTGCTGTTATTACGACTACAGAAGCACATGCAGTAGTGCTGACACAAAGAAATCTCTTATTTTATTGTCCAAACTGCAAAAATAGCTTAAAAGAACTATCTAAGTTTGGAATAGTAACTGAGTATATTGAGAAACTAGAAAGTGATTATGAAGAACGAGCGAATATATTGCAGGAAGAAATTAACAAGCTTAATATTAAAAACAAGGGAAAAGATGCCCATATAAGAAGATTAAACCAAAGAACTAAAGACTTTGAAGAATCTGCGTATAGTGCTGAACAAGACTACACCGAAAAAATTAATCAACAGACAAAGGACTTAGCAAGTCTAAACAAGGAAATCCTACAACTCTTGCAGAAAAACAATAATCTCTCTGAACAACTCAAAAATTTTCAAACCCAAAACACTGACCTTGCCAGTAAGTTATGCGAACTTGAGACTCTAAAGAAAAATTTGATAACAAGCATCGAAACATTAACGGCAGAAAATGAAGTTTATGTTATTGACTTGAAAAAAGCAAACATGGAGCTATTTGAGTTGAGGGAAAAACTCATTGCACATGCAAAAGTTCCAAATGAGGAATTAATTAAACAAAAAAACTCAGATTCGGAAATTTATGAAGGTGCGGCAGACGAAGAAGAAATGTCAGATTCGATAGACAACCTAGGAACAACGCTGCAGCAAGAAATGGCAGATATCCGTGGACATAAAAAAAGAATATTAGTGTTATGTGATGAAGACGGAAGACATTTAAATAAGGCAATTTTTAGGAATCCATCTTCCAATGATTATTCAATTGAGTGTGTTATTAAGCCAGGCGGAAGTTATGATAATGTTCTGGACGGTGTTGACTTACTAGTGAAAGACTATGGTCTGAATGATTTTGTTATTATAATGGCAGGGACTAATGATTTTGATAGACAAAAAATTCCAAAAGTTAGAAACATCTGGCAAAAACTGAAGGTATGCACTCATACAAATTTTATAATATTGTCGCCGTTTGTATCACTTTGTCAGAGCAACAAAATTTTTAAATTTAATAATAGGTTATCAGAATTCCTTTGTAGGGTTAACAGGGTGTCGGAGGGAGTTGTCTCTTTTCTGGATATATGCGCTAGGAACGGAAGAAAAATAAGGAATTGGATGATTTCAAATTATATAGTCGATAAAATAAGGTCCCAAACAAAAAATCACAAATCTTTAATTTATATTAAAGCATTGGACGATTTAAACTCTCATAAAGAACAACTCATAGAGGAGAGTAATACTCCGCTTGATCAGGATCATGATTTAGTATCGCAAATATCACATCCAATTCTTTCCCCGTCTTCTGCGCCGAGTCGGGACAGGGACAATGATACCATTACCCCTATACACCTGGAATGTGCAAGTCCTGCAGGAGATGAAGATAGCGCTTTTTTAGACTAAATGATAGAACTACCAGCTTTACACTATTATTGTTAAACATTCAGTCTTTGCGCAACAAGGTGGATGAGCTCTGTGTATTTTTGCGAAGCTGCAACTTGCCGGACATTGTACTTTTGACTGAGCATTGGCTTAAATCGGACGAGCCTATCAATATGCAGAACTACAGTATGGTATCGTGTTTTTCAAGAAAATATCTTAAGCACGGGGGCACACTTATTCTAATAAACAAAAACTTCTTCAAACAGTGTAAATTTGTTAACGTCTCAAAATATGATGGAATGGTTGTTGAGGGGGAGTTTGAAATTTCGATTTGCTTCTGTCAGACATTGAATGTTTACGTTATCTGCTTGTATAGACCGACCACCCCAGTCCAATGAACGTGTGTTTGTGGAAAGGCTGGAAATTTTATTGACAGAATTTGGTTCTAATTGTGATGTTATTTTGACGGGTGATTTTAATATTAATTTTGATAATGGGGAATCTTCATCCACGCAAGCGTTAAAATACTTATTTAAATCGGTTAATATGCAGATGCATGTCGAGGTACCGACCAGAATATCCAAATATTCTTCCACACTTTTGGATTATGTATGCTCAAGTATTGAGGGAGTCTCCTGCTCTGTGGCTAGTGCAGGATTATCTGACCATGAAGCGGTTCTCTGTGATATCCCATGTAATTTGAAAAAAAAACCTTCCAGAAGAAGATTGGGTAGAATTCTTAGCACAGCCGCTCTTAACATATTTCATCAGTGCTGCTTAGACTCTGATTGGTCCAGTGTACCTGAATCTAGTGTACCCCTCACATACTTTCATTCCCTATTGGTGGAAATATTCAGGAGTTGCTTTCCTATTCGATCACTAAAAGAAAAAAACCATAAACCTTGGATTACCAAAGGTATTAAAACTTCGGGCAAGAATCTAAGATCTCTGCATGTTGTTCGTAAGTACTTTACTCATAATATTTTTTTTGTTTCATATTTCAATAAGTATAAAGTTATCTATAGAAGGATTATAAAACTGGCAAAAAAAACTACTTTAGGACCCGAATTAACAATTCTCATAATAAACAAAAAGAAAGTTGGAAAATTATTAACAACATACGAGGGAAAAGTGTTAAAATAAAAGCTTCAACCACTATCAAGCCAAATGAATTTAACAAGTTCTATTGCACTATTGCGGGTGAACTAGCAGGCAAAATTACATATAAGGGTGACCCATTGAACTACTTAAAAAATACGTCAGTATCTGATTCGTTTTATCTTAGACCTACTGATTTGGAGGAAATAAAGAACATTTTTCACGAAATAAAAAACAAAAAATCTGCAGGGTGGGATGGATTGTCAATTAGAATTTTTCAGTGCTTGCCGGAACCAACTCTAACTGCGTTGGTGAACGCAGTGAATGATTCCTTTATCAGGGGAATATTTCAGGATTCCTTAAAGCTGTCCATTGTTGTCCCAATACAAAAAGGTAACGATCTTGAATCTCCATCTGACTTTAGACCTATATCCTTAATCTCGACACTCTCTAAAGTGGTTGAAAGGGTAGTAAAGAAGAGGGTCATATCTTTTCTAAACAAGAACAATATCCTAAACATATGTCAGTTTGGATTTCGAAGCGGAAAGAACACAGACGATGCTGTTTTCTCGTTTTTGGAAAAACTTTATTTTAAAATTAATGATGGAGAGGTGGCTGCGGCAGTGTTCTGTGATCTGTCAAAAGCCTTCGACTGCGTTGATCATGGAATACTGCTGCGGAAATTGGAGCTATATGGTTTTAGAGGGGTAACTCTTGAATGGTTTCGATCATACTTGACCAACCGACCCAGAGGGTTCGAGTGCAGGGGTCTGAGTCTGATGAGTTGAGGATTGGTTGTGGTGTTCCTCAGGGTTCTGTTCTGGGCCCCATTCTTTTCTTGCTGTACATGAATGATGTTGCCTCTCTGGATATTGGTGGGTCATTTACTTTATTCGCGGATGACACCACGATATTGTGGCACGACAAGGACTCAGAAGAATTATATCATGCGATCTCGAGGGATCTTATTAGGGTTAAACAGTGGTGTGATTGCATGTCTTTTAATATTTCTAAGACAAATATCTTGCATTTTAACTGTTCCATAAGTGATGTCAGTCTCGATAGCAACATTATCTTAAACAAAACATGTACTAAATTTTTGGGTATTTACATAGATAATCGATTGTCTTTTAAAGAGCATATTTCAAATCTGTGCAGCAAAATAGCTTCCAGCTGTTATGCCCTTAGGGTTGCATCACGAGAGTTGGATTTTGGCATAGTAAGAACAATGTACTTTGCACTTGTTGAAGCGCGCTTAAGATATGGCATATCATTTTGGGCAAATTCTAGCCAGGGTAAACTAAGTGCGGTCTTTGTCCTCCAAAAACGTGCAGTGCGATATATGTGCAATGCAAAAGTCAGAGATTCCTGTAAACCTTTATTTGTTAGACACAAAATATTAACTCTGACCGGTATCTTTATTCTGGAAACAGTTTGTCTGCTGTATAAAAGGTTTGGTTCTGCTGAACATGCAAATGCCTATAACACCCGACCAACAGGAAACATACCATTGCCAATACCCCACTCAACCCAAATAAAAAACTCAATACTTTATAATGCCAAAAAAATGTATAATCACTTACCGGGTAGCATAAGATCACTGCCATTCAAAAAATTTAGACGGGTGGTTAAGTCTTTGCTGTTAAAAAGAGCGTATTACTCACTGGGGGAATACTTTGAGGACAGCTTTGAGGAATAGTCTTATACCTTTCCTCTTTTGCGTCTCTTCGCTGAACATAGTATGTTTTGTCTGCACCCTCAATTCATTGTCTCTGACTTTTACTTTACTTTGAGCGGGGTTTGATCTCTATTGCGGCTGTGTAAATTTTGTACCGGAGCTTGCTCACCTCTGTCGCATTTTCGATTTATCTATTGCACGCTTGCATCTATTTTGTTTATTGTTGACGTCTGCGCAAGGAAAATCTAGCCTTTGCAGATGCGGTCTTTTGATAATAATAATGGTGGTTGATAATAATAATAATGATGGTGAATATGATAGTAATGATAGTGATAATGATATTAATATACAATTCATTTTTGCTATATATGGTTGTTTGTTAACTATGTAGTTTTGGTCGTGGTTTTTTCTGTTTATCTATTTCTTGTATCTCTGTGTTTTTTTTAACTAGGTTTTAAGTTTTTATTTTTATGTCTTTGACTTATATTTATTGTATTTTCAAACACATTTTTGACTTATATTTAGGATAGTCTAAACCAAGAAGCTTTGTAAATAAGAAACCTGATTCTTAATACAATAAAGCATTTTTTGACTTTGACTTGACTTTGACTTTGATTTTCAGATTAATTATCATATATGATATATTTTCAGAAAATTGTTTATTCAGGGAACCCCGGAACTGACACCGAGTCTCCCAATTGCGATCAAAATGAAGTGGGTTCAGAATTAGCTTTTGTATTTCCATTAAATTTTAAAAAATACAAAAATCGTTGTGGTGCCGGGAATAGTATTACTAAAATTAGGTAATATCAATGAAAAACAGTTTCACTAGATTATTCAATGTTAAATTTAGCACCCCTAAATGGACGCCCGCTCTAAGAAGCTGGCGTCCATCGGCATAGGAGATCGCCACTATTGGTGATCCGCCTGCGAGTTCAAGCTAGCTCAACACACGTGCAACCCAAGAAAATTTTAATATAAATTTCTGTGGTGCTTCATATCATAAAGCCGCTGTTTGAGCAAATTGTCCTTTGGATTTAGCATGCTCTTTAATTTTGTGGATATACCAATAAAATGTCAGGTAATGCTGCAAGTATTTTGACTATCGAGTCAGATTATTTCGATTTATTTGCAAATGTGAGTAAATTTGCAAGAAGTTGATAATTAATGGATGAAGTATTTCCTTCACAGTCTTCTGTAATATTGTTTAATGTTTTTGGATACCTATCATATTTAACGACAAAATAAAATAATTGCCCGAAATTATTTTCATTGGTATACCTAACTAAATTATTACAAGTCGGGGCGGAGCTATAAATACACTAAATCACTAAGATACAATAAACCATTTTGTAAAGATTAAAAATATTTATGAACTCCGATATATACCCGAAACTATAAGTATGTAATTACACGTCTAATCAACAGAGGAAGGATGCTCCGAATAATGCTTCTAAATTATATTGTACTTGTTTTTCCTATTTTCCAATTATTTTTCAAGAAAAATGGATTAGGACCATTAGCTCACTATTATTTCGATTTTTTAAAATGGAATTTTCATAATGAAACTATTTCGATATCTCAAATATGTTTGAACAAATTTACTGGAGCATTACGATATTGCGATCCAAATCAAAAAGCTTTATAAGACGTGTTCCTTTGTATTGTTATGATCTTTATTTGGGTCGTTTTAAAATATATTTTTCATATTCATTTCAAGTATTTCTGTTGATTCAAATTAACAAAGTAGTACCTTCTGGATGAACTTTATCAAAAATTAAATATTCTCATCACTATGATTTTTCCGAGTAGCAAAAATTTTAGATGTCAAAAAAGTTTTTTTCTCCTAAAATTTTTCATTTTGTTCTCTAAACATTAAACCTTAGTTGGAAACCTTCTGTATATATGAAGACGTTTGAACATAACCGAATGTCTTTCTATGGATAATTATATCGCGTGTGCATTAGTGAGTAGTTCTCTGCAGTATTGTAAGCTAGTACAGATAGAAAAAAAAAATTAAAGCAAACATTTGTTGGTAATCAAAGGTATATTTAAAAAACATGAACTATACATGTACAGGGTGTTCACCCATAATGTCCGCCCCCTTTAACTTTGTTAATTTTTAAGCTACAAAAAAAAATAAAAAACAAAATTGTAGGGTTTTTAATGTAGTTTTTGCAGACGTAAAGGAAAAAACAAAAAATTATACAGTATACAGGATAGATCAAAAAGAAACATTTTTTTAAATCTAGCCCCCATTTTTTATTCGATTTTTCGATTCTACGTAAAATTCTAAGGATTTTTAATATAACACACTATATGCCTATTCCTAATACTTTAAGAATTATTGACAGTTGAATTCGCTATTTTGTTTGTTCTTTTATTTTTTTATGGCAGCAGCCACCTAAGAATATAACTTTTTGTTTAGCTTTTGAAGTCATTGAGGTGAAAATATTGAGTTTCCTCAATTCGACCTCATTGCTTTGAGTGGTGATTTTGTATCTTCTGTTTTAAAAATGATTAAAGAATTATTATTATAATTAAAAAATAGCGACTTCAACTGTCAATAACTCCTAAAGTATTAGGAATAGGCATATAGTGTGTTATATTAAAAATTCATAGAATTTTAGGTAGAATCGAAAAATCGAATAAAAAATGGGGGCTAGATTTAAAAAAATGGTTCTTTTTGATCTACCCTGTATACTATACAATTTTTTGTTTTTTTGTTTACGTGTGCAAAAACTACATAAAAAACCCTACAATTCTGTTTTTTATTTTTTTTTTGTAGCTTAAAAATTAACAAAGTTAAAAGGGGGGGGACATTATGGGTGAACACCCTGTACTTTGCAAAAGCGAGACAACTTAAATTTAGCTTTTATTGAATTCAACACTAAGTGCATGTTTCTACATGTTTGAGTGCTTTTCAAGCCATAGATTACATTCATATAACTTTTTTTTCTTCTAATATCAACGATTTCCGAGATAACAACAGTTAATAAAACAATATTACATTTTATGTGCATTTTATCAAGGGCGCCAATTTAATATTCAAAAGTGGAATAAAGACGGGGGATTATCATGACAATATGAACAGGAAAAACTTCGAAAACTTGTTTAAAACACCGCAAATGCGTATAATTCCGATGTTTCACATGTACAGGGTTTTTATATTTAGCAGCCTACCTGAAGAGTAATTACAGGTGCCACAAAAATGTACAAAAGGTGCAGGGTATTTTCCTTATTATCTTCTGAAAATATGTGGTCGTTTTGTCTTGCCAAACTAACCCTATAAATATATATTTTTTTTATTCTATGGAAAATTCTAGATATATTTTATGTATCCTATGCCAATCTCTAACTGTTTTAGAAGGCTGTGGAATATAACCGACTTAACTTTGGTTTTCTTAATCTATGGTTTGCCATAAGATTCCAGTTTAACTAGAAGTACTTCAAAATCGAAAATGTGTACTTTCCGCAAAGTCTGAAGACAAAATTCACGGATCTCACACCTTACGCAAGCATCCTATGTATTGAAAATGCCTGACACAAGTTTTAAATCTAATAAACTTATGATTTACAGCTATCACGAGTATAGTCAAATAGGTAATAAAAATATTGTATTTTGATCTTTACGGTCTAAATTTCGTTTATAGATAAATATTATAATTAAACCTAATAAACAAGAATTTTAAAACATTGATAAATATCGAAACTCTAAAATTTGACATTTTTCATTTTTGACACACTATGTCAATAATTATTTTTCTTTTAAATAGCAAAACTGTCAAATTTGACATTTTTGACAGATACTATTACAAAAAAAATATTTTTCTTTTATTTTCCCTAATCTAATTCTAAACTTTCATTAAAATCGGTTCATAAATAACGAAACTATCAATTTTGACATTTGTGACATACATGCATACTTTGTCAAAAAATATTTCTCTTTCATTTCCCCTAATCTAATCTGAAAGTTTATTCAAGTCGGTTAATAAATAACGAAATTGTCAAATTTGACATTTTTAACAGATACTATGATAAAAAAAATATTTTTTAATTTTTCCAACTCCAACTAAATAATTTCATTCAAATCGGTCCATAAATATCGAAACAGTCAAATTTAACATTTTTGACAGGAACTACATATGTCAAAACTTATTTTTCTTATATTTCCCTAATCTAATTATAAAAAAATATTTTCTTTTAGTTTCGTTTTTCCTCCGCCGGAGCTTTACTTTTCACTTTTCCGTCGGCGGAGGTTAAAATGTTGTCATAGCAACATAGATACAAATAAACAACAAAATAAGCGCCAACAACTCGAGATTTATTAAACTAAAATTTGTATTTATCACTCAATTTGTGCACTGCATTTCTAAAAATCACTAATTTAGGAACAAATTGGTTATTATTTAATCGAACTTACCCAATAACTGCTTATCAATACGGAAATAAAACGCAATCGAAGACGCAATTTAAAAAAAAATAATTATTGTTGACAGTGTCCACTGACAGCTTTATGTTACATTACCATAGCAACAACCTGTGCCTATTCTACGACATCGGTCTAAGCCCCCTTGCGAACCCACTTATTCTTTAATAATAATTATCATTATTACTATTAAAAAGAGATGTTTTTGCATTAATTTGTCGACATTTGAAGAAAAAACAGCATATTTTATTTGGAGGAAAAGTTACTTTTCATGGCTTGCTCTCTATTACCAGCCTCACTCCGGTCGGCTGTTAAATACGAGCGCGCCATGAAAAATATCACTTTTGCTCCATATAATAGTATATTATATACCTAGGTTGAGAAGTAAGCCATTATTTACCGAGCACTTTTATATCCTGAGGCGCGGAGCGCCGAAGGATATAATGTGCGAGGTTAATAATGGCCTTCTCAACCGAGGTATATATAGAATTTTTTTTACTACTAACACTGATATATTACCATATTTGATTCGATTTGATTTTTATATTAGTCATTTTCTACTTATTTTTCAAATAGTATCAAGTAGCCTGGAAGTTCAGTTGTCTAACTGACAGATATCGTAACAAGAAGCGTTTTTTCGCGAGCTAACTACAATTAACCACGGCACACTACAGGATACTGCTTTGTTTTCACGAGGATTAATTTAATTGTGGTAAGTGAGGGGAAGTTTCGTGATGTCACTATTACATCATCATTTTTCAACTACGGCTTACTACAATTTACATACGTGACGAGGTGTGGTACTCGAGGTTTGATGGAGTCATGGCGGATTAATTTTGAAACGTTAAACATGTGAAATGTTTGTTTTTCCATTCTGAACAAGTTTGTAAATTATACGTTCATGAAATTTTTCTATAGAAGCCTCATACGCATCGGAATTTCTACACAAATGTGCCCCAAATGGGATTTGGGCAGCATAAAGTATCCTGAACATATTCATCGAAAAATACCATTAGTTTGCTTATCTCCAGAGGCCACCATTCTGTCATTAAAAATATGAGTAAACGTTCTGCACTGATCAAACTGATCATTTTCAAATAAATATGCAAAATATCTATATTCTTTTCTAGCAATGCAAGATCTAACTACGGTATTTTGGCGAAGACAGAAGCAGACAGTACAATTTGTGGTGGGGTGCCCGCTTGGCACTTACTTCAGTATTACTTGTAGTTAACCGTGGTTACTCGCCAAAAAACGCTAATAATCTCCTGACAGCTCCATACATACAAAGTACCTTCTTTCCATCTAAATTTTTACAAAATCGCATTATTGATAAGAATATTATGGGGAGTCATGAAAAGTGAGTCATACTGTATATAATTTTCTTACTAATAGCACTGATACAATCCTTATCATTATTTGAATTGATTAGATTTTGAATTAAATCATTTCCTTTTCATTTTTCAAATAATCCGAAATGACAACTAGTTGTCAAACTAACAAGTTTGACATTTTGACATTTTCCGTTTCCGTTTCATTATTGACCTAGGTTTTTTTTAATATTATTATTTACCTAGGGTGAGAAATGTTACTTCTCATTTGAGGAATGGAGTAAATAATGGTGATTTTTCATGTTAGTAGTAAAAAATAGTATATTATATACCTAGGTTGAGAAGTAAGCCATTATTTACCGAGCACTTTTATATCCTGAGGCGCGGAGCGCCGAAGGATATAATGTGCGAGGTTAATAATGGCCTTCTCAACCGAGGTATATATAGAATTTTTTTTACTACTAACATATATTACCATATTTGATTCGATTTGATTTTTATATTAGTCATTTTCTACTTATTTTTCAAATAGTTCGAAATATCAGGTAGCCTGGAAGTGCAGTTGTCTAACTGACAGATATCGTAACCTGACAGCTCCATACATATAAACCACCTTCTTTCCATCTAAATTTTGACAAAATCGCATTATTAATAAGAATATTATGGGGAGTCATGAAAAGTGAGTCATACTGTATATATTTGATTTACTAATAGCACTGATACAATCCTTATCATTATTTGAATTGATTAAATTTTTAAATTAATCATTTCCTACTCATTTTTCAAATAATCCGAAATGACAACTAGTTGTCAAACTAACAAGTTTGACATTTTGACATTTTCCGTTTCCGTTTCATTATTGACCTAGGTTTTTTTTAATATTATTATTTACCTAGGGTGAGAAATGTTACTTCTCATTTGAGGAATGGAGTAAATAATGGTGATTTATCATGTTAGTAGTAAAAAAAATAATATACTATTATTTACTGAGCGTTAACCGTGCCGATTCAGTGTCGGGATTTCATTATGTCGAGGTCACGACATCCTTATGAAGTTTCCATAAAAGTGATCGCAATAGCATTTTCAATACTAAAATAGATTATGAAAATCTAAGATGAGAAAGTGCAAACCGGTTCGCTTAGAGTTAAGCTGATTAGAGATTATAGCTTGTTTTATATGTAATACCCTATAGAGTGTTCCATTTGAAAAACGAAATATACAAAACTTTACTTTGTCTTTTTTTTTTGTTGCCCCTGTAATTATCTCTATGCCAAATATAATAAACCCTGTACACTAAATTGACTTTGTTATGCATATATTCTGAAAATTAGGTGTAATAAAGCAAATAATTCCATAATAGTTATTTTTGTTACAAGTACCTAAAATGGAGTTTTTCAGGACGAATCATTGCTG
>MU183178.1:63152-74120 GCA_016904865.1 Pissodes strobi
AAAATAATATACTATTATTTCATTTAAAAAATATAGGTAAAATTAACTGAGCAATATGTTCAATCGAGTAAATATGCCAAACCCAAGGAATTTAAAAAGGTTTTAAACAGAAGATAAGTTTTTTACGAATAGAGTCTGTTGAATAAATCTATCTGACACTTCTTGTCAGTGGTGGTGAAATTTAAAAGTACCTAATACGCCTAAATAGATGGAAATATGAACAGACTTAAAGACAATAAATACGAACACTTTAATAAAATTCTTCAAGCAGCATGAAATGTAATGATGGTGTTTATTATCTTAGAAACCATTGACATTACAAAGAATCAAATTCATATGAGATTAACCTATAATTTGAAAAGGAGTCAAAATCGCAGAAACATAATATAGTATTCAATTAAAACAAACAGTAAAAATTGAGTTGTCACGCTTTGGCGACGTACCTGTATCATTCAAAATATTTTAAATATGCATCTTTGTTAATCAAAAAAGTTTTGCTTTTAATCTATTTCTTTCTAGCTAACAAGATTTCGAAGAATTACACAAAAAAATTACACCCGGTATAATTATGCATACAAATAGACCCCAAATAGATTTTAGTGTTTACATGACGGAATGAAAAATTTTATGTTAAAAGAAAAAGTATTTCTTGATATCTTTGCTACTCACAAAAATCTTAGTGATGAGAAATTTTAGTTTTTGAGCAAGGGTATTCAGACAACAGGATTTTACAAATAAAACCTATAAAAAACATACCAAAACTCCTTATAATAATTGTTTCAATTGGGCCGCAATTCGTAATACAGCATTTTTTAATGGAAATCTCGTGATCAAATTACCTTGATATCTTAGTTATTTCTTAACTACCTATTTTGTTTGCTTTTTAAAAGGTAGATGGATAGCCAGAAAAACGAAGTAAAATGATTCAAAAATAGTTGAGATATCAAAATAGATTTATCATGAAAATCGCGTTATAAAAATCGGACTTTACGTATATAGGCCAAGCGACAGGGGGTTTCTATTTGCAAAAGGTCGAACAGAAATGAAATTTTGTGGGATGGTAGAGATAGGTCCCCTGATAGTACATTTAAGTTTGCGACCTCGGAGGGGTGCCGCTCGAGGGGTGGGGGGATGAAAACTCTGCTTCGCGGCGCTTGGAGGAAAATAGCACCGTTGGAGTAGGTGCTATAAAAAAAAAGTTCAAATAAAATATGTAGAAAACAAAATTACGCACAACTTTGGTTTTATACACTTTTTCGCTCCGACCAATATTTTTTGCTCTACGGCGCGCCAAACTTGGGGGGTAGTTTGCAAATTTTAGCAAAATCAGAGTTTAATCGCGGATTGAAACAAATATGGCTACCAAACAATTCTGGTATATTTTTTTCTGTAAGAGTAAGGTTTTCTAAGTAAACTGATGATTGATTCGTTAAATTTGACCTTATATTATAAAAGATATGATCTTTTGAAGTGCAGGGCATACTTGGATATGGGCATTTTTCATCTATCATGATCTACGGTCGATATTTTCTTAGTATTGCTGACCTACAATAACTTTTTTATTTTAGTGCAAACATAGTACAAGAAAATATAATTTTCAACTCGTGTCCACACCACCCTTGAGGTAGAGCTGATCGGCGCGTTTTTTTTAATGTGGTATCCCCAAGAGGCCTATTCCACGGTCGATATTGGAGTTTTATGACATTAAATTGAGTCCTAATCGTCCTCTGTTGGATCGGAAACGTTTGCGGTATCTTCTGCGATGTCTTCCTCCAACAAAATGTGGTTACTAATGTTTTCGCAGGACGTCCCAGTACAGTATAAACACAAAACCGAACATTTCAATCCTGCTTTACGGCAACCACAAGCAGGACCACAACCTTTCTGACATCTACAGGAGATAGTCTTAAGCAGAACCTCTTGAGCTGGTTCCTTTAAGATGCGTATAGCGTCTAGTCCTGTTGCAGTTTTTCGCCATCCATGATCTTCTGGAGTTTTGTGGACTCCCCGCCAGTTTTGAACTTGACAATAGGTTCGTAAGGAATGATGATAGCATGCATCGGATGTTGGTGGCAGTGACGCAAGATTAAAGGAGTTTTTGGAGACGGCCCGTACAAAGTCGGTATACCGCAGAGAATCTAACGTGAGATGTTTGCTGTCTGCACCATACTGCCGCAGCATAAACAGTTCGCCAGCGGCTGCTACTTTCGTGAGTCGTGCATTGGGGTCATCAAATACCTGAATCGTCTCGGTTATTGTAGGATTTTTTTCCAAAGTTTTAAGGAATCGAATCTTACCTTGATTGAATAACGCCGATATGGTGTACAAATAAAAGACATTACGCAATAGATTCATTATATTGGAAGCTCTGGAGTGAATATAGAACACATCCTCCTTATTGCCTCTACCCGGCTTGCGAAAGTAAATATTGGGGATTTCTCTGGCTTTAGCAGTCAACAGCACAAGTAAATCTACGTCTTCGCCAATAACGCAAACGGAGGAAAAAGAGGAAGCAAGTTCGATAGCAGTCTGCACAATTAATGTATCTGCATCTTCGACCGCCTGCTAAAAGTCTAATTCTCTGCTTTCAACTTTATCTGCAGCATTGCAATGAGGAGCTGTTCGATAAAAAATTTTCTTGCGACACAGTTGGAATCATGGATTCATCGAAGATTACATTCGTGCTGCTTTGAACGGCGGTTTCTTTCAGCAGATTTCGTACCTGCTTCTGTCCCACTTTCGGGATATCCATCAAAAATAACACTAGTATTCGGCGCATAATGCCTTGTAATGTAATGAATGTAATTTGCACAAATGATTGCAAATGCATTTTGACGGCTCCACAGAACACGATGAAGCAAGAAGCCAGTAAATATAACAATAGACAATTTTCGAGCACTATTTTACAAATAATAAAAGAACATTTTGGTGTGTGCTTAAGAAGGCACGACAGAAGTGAAAACTTCAATTAGCGGGGTCATCGTTTGTCAGAATTTCGATCCCAGCTTCGTTATGGGCGAAAAACGGATTTCCCCCCAAAATTCCCCCTTAAATTAGAACCCCGGTACCCCCCGTATGGCCTAAGGTGGCCCCCCATAGGGCGCACCTACCATAAAAATTTCGACCCCGTACCTCTTCCCGTTCTCCCGAAATTAATTATTTAAGCTTTTTCTTTCTCCCCCCTCTCCCGGCCAAACGGGGGGGTGTACGGGGTCCCGTTTTTGTCCAGGATTTTATTTTTACCTTGGCTACATCCCCTGAATATTTCAGCCCTCTACCTATACGGGAACATGCCAGTAGAAGGAGCGTTACGTTACATATCCGAGCATGACGAGTGATGCGTGATGCGTGACGGCTCAGTCTCATTCCACCCCCGCAAAAACAAATTTGCAAAACGCCCATTAAGAAGTTTTCACTTCAAAAATATCGCCAGTAGATCATGATAGATGAAAAATGCCCATATCAGAGCATGTAAGGGCGCACTTCAAAAAATCATATCCTTTATAATATAAGGTCAAATTTAGCGAATCAAGCATCAGTTTACTTAGAAAACCTTACTCTTACAGAAAAAAAATATACCAGAATTGTCTGGTAGCCATATTTGTTTCAATCCGCGATTAAACTCTGATTTTGCTAAAATTTGCAAACTACCCCCCAAGTTTGGCGCGCCGTAGAGCAAAAAATATTGGTCGGAGCGAAAAAGTGCATAAAACCAAAGTTGTGCGTAATTTTGTTTTCTACATATTTTATTTGAACTTTTTTTTATAGCACCTACTCCAACGGTGCTATTTTCCTCCAAGCGCCGCGAAGCAGAGTTTTCATCCCCCCACCCCTCGAGCGGCACCCCCCCGAGGTCTCTACCATCCCACAAAATTTCATTTCTGTTCGACCTTTTGCAAACAGAACCCCATATTTTGTACCCAACGCTTGGCCTAATAGTCAAAATAACAAGTAAATAGTGTTCCTTAAAATATATCTTTTTTTTAATTTTAGGGTGTGTAGAGTAGTTAAAAAATGTATGCGTTGAAAAATAACCAGAAAATATGAAAATACAGTAAAGTTTAATTTAGAACGATTACTTGGAGCATTATTCTTCTTTTGTGTTGATTGAACTTGTGATTAAATGATTTTAGTATTTATTGGTCCTATAATTTAGGGTCTATATCGGAGTTTATTAAATATTTTTACGTTCTACAAAATGTTTCATTAGTGATTTAGGGTATTTGTAACTCGGCCCCTGATGTGCAATAACTTAGTTAAATAAACAAAAAATAATAATTGCGTGCTATTATGATATGAATCCAAAAATATGTAAACAATATTACAGAGGACTGTGAAGTAAATACTTACTCCTCGCAAATGTGTTCATCTTTATTAGGAAATCGAAATCGAGGCTTACAATTTCGTTTACTAACCCTTCAATCAAAATACTGGCAAATATTACCTGACATTTTATAAATAGGTATGTATTCACCTTTATTCTAGAATCCAAAAATATGTAAATAATATTAAAGAGGACTGTGAAGTAAATACTTACTCCTCGCAAATGTATTCATCTTTATTAGGAAATCGAAATCGACGCTTACAATTTCGTTTACTAACCCTTCAATCTAAATACTGGCAAATATTACCTGACATTTTATTAATAGGTATCTCCATAAAATTGACGAAGATTCTAAATCCAAACGACAATTTACTCAAACAATGGTTTTATGATTACGAATATCCACTTTGTGTTTTAATTCGTGACTACACTGCTGCGCTATGCGCTTGTATCCAAAAACATTTTAAATGTCTTTGCTTGTATCGCCGTTTTTCTGGCGTTTTAAGATATTCATCACAAAAGTCATGTCAGTCATGTCAAATTATTATTGCATTAGTATTGAGTTTGTTTTTTGAATTAATGTTGCACTGGTGAAATATCTGATGTTGTGTTGCTTCCTGTAACTGACTTGTACGATGTTAAGATTTCCATATTTGGATGAATCGGTAAGTATCCATCAGTCCTACCACAGACCATTTTTGTGATGTAATTAATTACCTTTTAATAAATGAAGAGTGAGTACATGTACGAAATGTACTAAATGAAAAACCTTTGTATTCCATGCAAAAATTTAATCCAAAAGGATGTCTAATCACCGTAACAGAGCGCTTTCGGCCTTAGCCATCATCAGTGTTACTTGTCAGTTGGAACAAAAGAACATATTCACAAGAGGCATAAACTACATCAAAATGACAACGGTCACATCAAAATTTAAAAAAACACTCTACATTATAAGAAAGGTTCACATAATTGAAACATTTAACAAATTAAAGACATCAAAGCGTGGTTCCCACGTCTGTCTTTAATTTGTTAAATGTTTCAATTATGTGAACCTTTCTTATAATGTAGAGTGTTTTTTAAATTTTGATGTGACCGTTGTCGTTCTGATGTAGTTTATGCCTCTTGTGGATATGTTCTTTTGTTCCAACTGACAAGTAACACTGATCAGCATTTAAAGATCCTTTACACAAATAGTGCACTATGTAAAAATCGACCTCTCCTATTGGTCGATCCATCTCGTATTACGATATGTCTGCGTGATGAAATCAATTTGTATCAAGAGCTCTTGTGGTGTAGAGGTTTATACAGCTGGGTCTCACCTGGACGGCCGAGGTTCAAACCCCGTTGCTATTTTTTATTTTTTTTTTAGATTATGTTTCTAAACAGTTTTTTTTTCTTGATTTTGGGTATGTCTTGGGTTAGTTTGGATTAGCACTTGGTTAGTTTCCTTTTCTTGAGCCCCCGTAGCGAGCGAAGCGAGCGGAGGGCCATGCGGATCGACCAATAGGAAAGGCCGATTTTTATATAATGCACTATTTGTGTAAAGGATCTTATAATGCCACTGATGATGGCTAAGGCCGAAAGCGCTCTGTTACGCTGATTAGACTTCCTTTTGGATTAAATTTTTGCATGGAATACAAAGGTTTTTCATTTAGTAAATTACCTTTTATGCATGCAAAATTAATTTAACTACTCTATAAAATCTAAATAGATAAGAAAGACAGATAACAGTACCAATAGGGTTTAGGCTAGGCAAATGTAGCCCAGATTGATTTAAATGCGGGTGCAAAAAATACAATTTCACAAAAAGCCTGTGTTTGAAGTTAAAGAAAGACCTCAAACCTCATGCAGCAAAATTACCACATTTTAGTCTGCATGACTGAACATTTAAATCCCTAATAAAAGTTAAAACATTATTTGTTGTTGAGACTAATTCTTTATATTAAAATTCCATTTTTATGCTTTGATACGATGTTAATCGAATTTTAATTCTTGTTTTTCAAAGCAGGTAACTAATCGATTCCTAATCTTTAAAATAAACATTAGATTTGGTCAACTGTATAATAAAATAAGATTTCTAATTAATAAATTTTACATTCTTGGAAAAATTCTTACTAAAAAATGAATAATTATGATCTATAAGGCTTTAGCTGAACCTCTACTAAGATATGGTATACTGGTTTGGGGGGGAATGTATAGCAGGCATCTTGATCAACTAAAAACTATTCAAAACTATATTGTTAAGGTTATTTTTATGAAATCCAAACTGTACTCAACCGATTAAAGGCTGATTTTCATATATAAGTCTGAACACCAACTGTGCGCCTACCATGCTGCGGCCGTCGCGGGTATTCTATTTTTTTACAGGAGGACTGGACGACCGCAACGCGGTGGTAGCACAGTCCTATATGTCAAAATGTAAATAAGGGCTTCAGTGCGTTTTATATGGAACATACAATTTTTTTATTTACAGTGACAACGACACGCGCACAGTCGGTGCGCAGTCCTATATATGAAAATTAGCCTTTACTCTACTCGTCTGAAATTTGTGATGTCAGAGCCATGTATATACTTATTGTTTGTAACTATATCCATTCTAATAACTTACTTAACTCCAACATTATAAGTCATGAATATCAGACCAGGGGGAATTTGGATAGGTTGCTAATAACCCCCTCACTAAGAAAAGATATAAGTCATCGTTTTGTAACATACCTGACTCCCAAATTTTTTAACCTCATACCTTCTCATATTCGAAATATAAGAAAAAAATCCAAATTTGGCACGGCATTTAAAACTTATCTCTTCAATAACTTACCAAGGCTCAAAAATGTTTTTTAAAGTGAATTTCGATCTTAGGAATTTTATGTGGTATTGTAGATTTCAAGACATTTTTTTAACTAAGTCATTGTCTTAATTAATTGTTGATTGTTCCGATTTTCGATCTTAGAAATATTAAATGTGATATTGTAATTCTCAATTATTATTTTTTTAATGTTAATTTATTAATTTATTGTTCATAAGATAAGATATCGTGATAATAGGTATGTATTTGGTGTAGCTTTATTAAAATGTGCCCAAGGTGCACATACAGATGCTCTGCATCTAGGTGCAGTAAAAAATAGTATATTATTTTATATGGAGGAAAAGTGATGCTTTTCATGGCGCGCTCGTGTTTAACAGCCGAACGGAGTGAGGCTGGTAATACCTAGAGAGCAAGCCATGAAAAGTAACTTTTCCTCCACATAAAATATGCTGTTTTTTCTTCAAACGTCGACAAATTAATGCAAAAATATCTCTTTTTAATAGTAATAGTAATAATTATTATCATTATATCAGATAAGTTGGTTTGCAAGGCGGCCTAGACCGGTATCGGTGAATAGGCACAGGTCTTTGCTATAGTAATGTAACGTAAAGCTGTCAGTGGACACTGTCAACAATAATATTTTTTTTTAAATTGCGTCTCCGATTGCGTTTTAATTCCGTATTGATAAGCAGTTATTGAGTAAGTTCGATTAAGTTAATAACCAATTTGTTCCTAAATTAGTAATTTTTAGAAATGTAGTGCACAAATTGAGTGATAAATACAAATTTTAGTTTAATAATTCTTGAGTTGTTGACGCTTGCTTTGTTGTTTGTTTGTATCTATGTTGCTATGATAACACTTTTACCTCCGCCGGCGGAAAAGTGAAAAGTAAAGCTCCGGCGGAGGAAAAATGAAACTTCACGGCCGCCTACACAGTCGAGTAATGACGGATTTACTGACGTTTGAAGAAAAAAGTATTTTTCTATTTTATAGTAGCATGTAGTTAAGAATATTATAATTTGTACATTTTTATAATTTGTTATTAATAAATGAAATGAAAAATGAAATGGAAACTCGAGATTACAGATTAGTGATTTTGGTAATTTTTTAGATGGCGTTTCAGACCGATTTTGCCGTTTTTCCTCAGAAATACCTAAATTTAGTGTTTTTACATCATTTTTAGACATTTTTTATTTGCAGAAACCTAATAGTAATCAACTGTTTTGCGGGACAATGGTGTGAATAGGAGTGCTGGGTAGGTTAAAAAGTTTATAAAACTAAAAAATAGTGAATTTGCAAGGACGAATTTTGTCAAAAATTACTTCTACAAATACTCCAGTGGGGTAACAAGGTTAACGCTCCTCCACTATCCCATTGCAGTTGATTAATTTTTTATCATTCTACTAATATTTCACTTCGCGCATGGCCCTCCGCTCGCTTCGCTCGCTCCTGGGGAGCAACCAAACAAAGCTAACCCAAGGCATGCCCAAAATTAAAACATAATTTTAGTCTTTTGTACATGTGAAACTTTATTTTATTTTTTTGACATAAAAGTATGAGTTTTCGCAAAGCAAAATATAACGTACTACACTTCTATTATTATAGACCAGTTGCATATTTAGGTATATTTTTTTCAAATTTTCGTTTACAGTATTTTTTTTATTATTGTGCATATTTATTGAAATTTAAATATGTCTTCAAATTTGTCTGTAAGTTTGATGCGGAGTTTAACTGAGGTCATAAAGATTCAATTTACTAATATTTCCTATTCAAACATTGTAGATACTTTGATTTACTCTAAATGTAACTAATTAGACGGGTTAAAAAACTTTTGTCAACAAATTAAAAATTAACTTCAAACCGAGCCTCAAACTCAAACAGTTTTTTCGGCAATTGTCTAAGAATTTGCGGGGCTTTTTGTTTTGTACAGGGTGTCCCAAATTCGAGCCTCATCATTGGGATCTCGAAAACTAGAAGAGATACGAGGCCGGTTAAATGGAGGCAAAGTTGTGCAGTTTGATGCTGATCAAAATGCCATTATAAAAGTTTAAAAATTCCGAACATTTTTGGCAAAACCGAATATTCCCGATTACATTTTAATTTTTTTATGACTCTATTTGAATAGATATAACAAAATACATTTCACATTCTCATTGCTACTTTTTCTGTTCTACAAGATGGTGTTATCAGATTTTCAAACCGACGTTTCGACTTTGAGCTGCCATCATCAACTTTGTTTTTTTAAATGCGGCCCTGGATTTTTTATTACGGATTTTAAGAGCATTAAAGTCCTAAAGCCAATGATGTATCGCACTTATTCGAAAAATTCATATTAATGGCATTTTCCATAAGACCTCATGTGTTGGAGAGAGACAGAAAACATATTTTTGGTAAGTTTTTACCAGGAAATCATAAAATGATTTTTTCGAATAAGTGCGATACATCATTGGTTTTGGGACATTAGAAGCTCTTAAAGTCCGTAATAAAAAATCCAGGGCCGTATTTAAAAAAACAAAGTTGATTATGGCAGCTCAATGACGAAACGTCGGTTTGAAAATCTGATAACACCATCTTGTAGAATAGAAAGAGTAGCAATGAGAATATGAAATTTATTTTGTTATATCTATTCAAATAGAGTCATAAAAAATCAAAATGAAATCGCGAATATTCGGTTTTTTCTAAATATCTTCGGAAGTATTCGGATTTCTTTAACTTTTAAGGTGGCATTTTGATCAGCATCAAATTGCGCAACTTTGCCTCCATTTAACCGACCTCGTGTCTCTTCTATTTTCCGTGATCCCAATGATGAGGCTCGAATTTGGGACACCCTGTACAATGTAAAAAGAATATTTTTTTCTTCAAACGTCAGTAAATCCGTCATTACTCGACTGTGTAGGCGGCCGTGAAGTTTCGTTTTTCCTCCGCCGGAGCTTTACTTTTCACTTTTCGCCGGCGCGGCGGAGGTAAAAGTGTTCTCATAGCAACATAGATACAATACAAACAGACAACAAAATAAGCGCCAACAACTCAAGATTTACTAAACTACAATTTGTATTTATCGCTCAGTTTTTGACTGCATTTCTAAAAATCACTAATTTAGGAACAAATTGATTATTATTTAATCGAACTTACTCAATAACTGCTTATCAATACGGAATTAAAACGCAATCCGAGACGCAATCTTAAAAAAAATAATTATTGTTGACAGTGTCCACTGACAGTTTTATGTTACATTACTATGGCAACAACCTGTGCCTATTCACCGACACCGGTCTAACCCTGATAGCACAATAGTATATTATTTTATATGGAGGAAAAGTGATACTTTTCATGGCGCGCTCGTGTTTAACAGCCGAACGGAGTGAGGCTGGTAATAGAGAGCAAGCCATGAAAAGTAACTTTTCCTCCAAATAAAATATGCTGTTTTTTCTTCAAATGTCGACAAATTAATGCAAAAAGTCTCTTTTTAATAGTAATAATAATAATTATTTTAGATAAGTGGGTTCGCAAGGTGGCTTAGATCGGTGCGGTGTCGGTGAATAGGCTCAGGTTGTTGCTATAGTAATGTAACATAAAGCTGTCAGTGGACACTGTCAACAATAATTATATTTTTAAAATTGCGTTTTCGATTGCGTTTTAATTCCGTATTGATAAGCAGTTATTGAGTAAGTTCGATTAAATAATAACCAATTTGTTCCTAAATTAGTGATTTTTAGAAATGCAGTCACAAATTGAGTGATAAATACAAATTGTAGTTTAATAAATCTTGAGTTGTTGACGCCTATTTTGTGGTCTGTTTGTATTGTATCTATGTTGCTATGACAACACTTTTACCTCC
>MU183178.1:104850-143490 GCA_016904865.1 Pissodes strobi
GTTGTTTAAATAATATTACATATCATAATAAATAAATTGGTTGATTAAATAAAAAATACATAATTATTCTGACAATACTAGGAGTAAATGTTTTAAAAATATTTACAAAAAAAACATAAAAATATGAAAACATGTTTTCCAAATGTTTGTTACTACTAAATATTTCCAATACTTCTAAAATCACCAAAATTACCTGTAAAAAGCCTGTAAATTACCACTAAAAACGAATGAAAAGTAAACGTGGAATTAACAAAAATTATAACTTAGCCGACAAAGCTTCGTTCGTACAAAATTTCCGATACAATATCCCTTATTCTTGAATGAATTTAATGGACTGGCAGAAATTACATTTTCTTTTAATAAATACCGACTCTGTCGATGAATATTAAACACCCCCCTAAATGAATTTGAGTGGAAAGGAAAGCGGACTAAAATTAGATTAGAATATTATGTATTAAAGGAAAATGCGAAAATATTTTATTTTTGCAGGAGCAGAAGCAACATGATAGATTATGAAGGACTTTAGTGAAATACTGCTAATAGTCATACGTCCGCAAATGTCAAAGCCGTTCCTGACGGGCTGGAACAGCCAAATTTATTAAAATCTATAAGATTCGCTCACTTATTTCATTTCCATATTGGATGTAGGGACAAAGTCTAGATGTGGTATCGCCGCTGCATTTTTTATGTCGAGCAATCCTGGGTTATATTCATAAAGCATAATCATAGATAAGTAATGGAAAATCCGAATTTGTTTGTAGCAATAGGTGTTCCATAAATTTAATAGAATGATTTATTTTTTATCCAATCGGACGAAAAACTATACCTTTCCGATGTCTTTTCTCACCGCAAAGTTATAATTTCAGTATATTGTAATCGTTGCTTGGCAACATGCAATAACAACTGTACGTACAACATTTCCGTCCTAGGGGGAATATAACATTTCCGTTCTAGGCCGGGAATATAATATTTCTGTCATATTTAAACACCTTGTTTGTCAGATCTGGCGTTTATCAAAAGCAAGATTTAGCTGTGGTTTCCCTAGTTACGTAGTAAACTCCAAGCTCGTTCGATTCAAAACTCGATATTATGTTGAGTTTAAATTTAAAACACCGTTTTTATTTAGAGTAATATTTGGCTCTATTTTTATAAATACGTATTCTAATCCATTACGATCGGATAAAAAATAGTATGTGCAATTCGTAGGAAAAGCACATTCCTGGACTTTTGTGTTGCTGGCCTCGGCAGCGCCTCGTCCGGCAATTACCACAATCGTCCAGGAATGTTTTGCTTTTCCTACCAGTTACACAATATCCTATTTCTTTAACTGAACAAACATTTCAAGTAGGTATGGCGGCCGCTACTCTTAAGCTCCTCCCTTTTCCTAAGCACAGCATACAAAATTCTGCTGAGTTCATCGCAATTGATGTCACAGTAATAGTTATTATTTGACATCTGTCATCTATCGACCATATCAGAGTACAAATAATATCGAGTAGAGTCACTCAGCAAAATCGTTTTGATGTTTTTGCATCAAACGCAAAAGCCGCCGCACAACTCCAACACGGTATAAATCATCAAGCAGTCTGTCGGGAGAGATTCAAAAAGTATTCGCTGATGCAAAATTATATCCTGGGTTATTATTTCAACGCGACCGACAGTGCGCAATCTCAGGGCGTTTGTACACTGACTGTAGACTGTCCCCCGTAGCCCAGCTACGTGTCACGGACCAGATTGATCCGGCTCAAACGCGACGCGTCGCCAAAGACTGCAGGCGAAAATGGAAATTTATCTCCAGTGAACTAACCGAAATTTTTAAAGGAATAGTCATGTCTCTAGGTTAAGCGTCATGCTTTAAGAGAGTGGGGCAAGAAAAACATCTCACATAGATGATCGCTTTATTAGACTACACATTTTACGAAATTGTGATAGTACAGCTGTAAAAGTTAAACGAAATCTTCAGCAAATTCGCAATGTTGTAGTTAATAAGCGAAAAATCTGTAGACGACTTAATGACTATGTTGGGGTTTGGAACCTTCAGTAACATGCACTAAAAAAATTCGAAATGGCGCCATAATATGGCATCTGTCAAATTGACAGCTGCGACATCATTTTAGATATCAGAATAGGCTTCCTCGCAAAAATCTATTTAGGTACCTGTTTGTTCTTAGAAAAAGGAAATGGGGAAATTGCGAGCTGAGTGAAACACAAATTACTTTTCGACAATGGAAACTTTAACAGCCTGTATATTGTAACAGTCTGATTTGGCCAGTGTAAAAGATTTTGAAGTTCACTTATATGCTGTATTTAGCAATAAAAGATGCTCTATTTTTCTAAAAATTATTGAGTATTGACCTCTTCGGTTAATTATTGATTCGATTTGTTGTCAATAAGCTTAAGATTGCCGCATTTATTAATGTAAATTAATTTTATTCTACATATAGGTTAATGATATATTTGTACTAGCGTTTATAACACTTTTGTGGCCTTGAGTAGCTATTTTGATCATCCCGCTCTCTTATGTTGCCCTCAGGCACTTTGTGACTATATTTATTTTAGTTGGTAAGCAAGCCACAGATTGCTTAGGTTCGATCAAACCACTAAAATGAGATATTATGATATTAGTATAACTTTGCTTAATTTATATTACCTACATTAATTATATTTGCTGGCCGTTCTATATTTTTAAGAATTGGGTTAATAAAGCCTACTGTAAAGCCTCATCAAATCCGTTAAATTCATATTTTATTTTCGGTTTGAATATTTCCGATAACTTTTTGGGACCTCTGATTTATCTTTCCACGCGTCAGGCCGCAATTTTTGTAATATTCGGTTGGTAGTCCCGGGTAGTAGGAATGGGCTATCCTCCTGTAATTGTTGCTTTCGATTTAGATTTTTAAAGACTTATCATTTTCGTAGGTGTATTTCCTAGCATTTCTTGAAACATTTAATTTCAGCTCATTAGTTGTGGCTTGCGCCGTCATTTTACAGCCATAATAAACGAGAACTAACCCGTTTATTAACTTAGAATTATTCCTCTTATCGAATCGTTAGAATATGATATGGCAGTTCTCCGCCCTATATTTTTTTCCTTTCTGATTCGGCGTTTTTTTCTAATCTCGTGGAAGTGGAAAGGCAAATTGACTGAAACGGATGCAGAGTTCTTCTAGAAATATCATTCGGTGTGAGAGGAAGCACTTTGCTTTAGTGCAGTCATAGTGTACTCAACTCTCTGTATTGTGTTAATACTGCCCTTCTAGGGATCTGTGAGTGAGTCCCTAACCAGTGCTCGACACTACCAAGTTATTGGGATATTTGTATTGCACTAGGCAGCTTTTTCTGTAATTTTATTTTCTATTGCTTGTGAAACACATAGACGCCATGATGCTAAGGGCTATTTTCCCTTATTTCTATAGGGTTTCCGAGCTCATCTTGTAAGATCGGAACCGTTGATTCTCCAGCCACCCTCCGACTCAAGAGTGGCAATTATTGCTAAAGTTCCTTTGTCTAATTTAATGATTTAATTGCCTTATCTGTGTCAACCTTTTTTACATTGACCACCATTTGCATTGCATTTCATGAGATATTTCGCCTATTCCCTTTTATCATATCTGGATTTTTCTTTTAATGTGACTTTAGTTTTGATCATATGGAGAAGTTTATATTTTTTAGGGGTGATACATACCTATTTCTTTTTTATATTCAAGTTGTCTGTACTTATGTATTTCACTCGCTAGAGGCGAATTTGTATTTCTTTTATGTGCTGATTGTCATTGTAATTTTTGGGGGTATTTGTTTTATAAAGAAAATATATTTATGCAAGGGGGGCTATAGTTTTTATTTCATTGAAATAAGGGGCTTCGTCTAATTCGTATTGGGTTATTAAAGGGTTTTTCCTCCGGGCTATACCACTGACAGTTTTATATTCGGCTATCGAGTCCTCTTCCAGTTATACCACCGAGGCTAAGCCAGTACCTGGTTCTTGCTACAGGTGCCCGGTGCCTTCACCCGAGGTACTCCTTTCTGCCTGTACAGTGAAGCTGGGCAGTCTTACCAACTGCCGATCTTCGACCGGATCTAAAGGGGTATCGTACAGAAGCTTAGTATTGTTTATCTTTTTGTTTAATTATTATGAATTTAGCACTGTAGATTGTGCCTTAAAAGAGCCTTCATAATTTCGTTAAATCATTTATTTTTCTTGTCAATCAATAATTGTTTCTAATATTTAAATATAAATTTAGTCTTGTCGGCCAAGCTTTAAGATAGCTTACGTTTATTTAATCATTTATTTTTCTGGTCAATTGATAATCGTTCTTTTTAATATTTAAATTTAAATCTAACGGTTACCCTAAAGTGCCTTTAACTCTACATTTTTGAAGTCAGCTCAGAAATATCTATCGAATGGCGTGAAAAGATATATGGGTTGCCGTTTAAGAAAAATTCAAGATGGCGCCGTAGGTGTCATATTGACGACTTACAAAAGTTTTAATGTCATGTTTGGCTTCTTTGCAAAAATCTATACAGGAATGTGTTTTTGGATCTTTGAAAAAGCAAATAGGAAAATTGCTAATCGCGTGGGTCATTTAAAACGATGTCCCCGGCCAAGGTGTTACGACATACTTCTTTTTTAATTGTTTTAGAACGCATTTTACCTTAATGGATTTATTAAACATTTACTATCATAAAGAAGTCATTACGATATTGACGTTTCGTTACTAATCTGGGTTATAACCATCAAAATTTAACATCACAGTGATATTCGGTCAATATCAAAGACGTCCATGATCATGAGAGGCATTTAAAGATTCTTTACACAAATAGTGCACTATGTAAAAATCGACCTCACCTATTGATCGATCCATCTCGTATTACGATATGTCTGCATGATGCAATCGATTTCTATCAAGAGCTTTTGTGGTGTAGAGGTTTAGATAGTTGGGTCTCACCTGGAAAACGCGGGTTCGAACCCCGTTGCTTTATTTATTATTTTTTTAAGATTATGTTTCTAAACAGCTTTTTTTCTTGATTTTGGGTATGTCCTGGGTTAGATTGGGTTAGCACCTGGTTAGTTTCCTTTTCTTGAGCCCCCGTAGCGACCGAAGCGAGCGGAGGGCCATGCGGATCGACCAATGGGAAAGGCCGATTTTTATATAGTGCACTATTCGTGTAAAGGATCTTATAATGCTCATGAGAGATTTAAAACGTATCAATTTACTTTTCATTATTATGACTGGTCGTAAAAAAATAGTCTATGCATTCGTTACGACACTCGCCTATCGTAACTGTGATGGCTCGTGTCGTAATAGCCATCATGATGTTCATTGCATAATATACTATTACAAGAATAGTTCAAGGTGCATGTTGGTTCTCTGGAGATCTTATATGTTCACCGATTATTTTAATTTTAATTTCTGTGATTCGTTATTTCTTAATCATCTTACGGAATATATATCTCGTCGTCTAACAAATGATTTTATCATTGAGTATTCAATTAAAATGGGGAATTCACTAGAATTTTCTATTAAATAAACAATATCGTTGTTCCGGACCCAACACAAAGAATTAGACATCCTATAAATATTCGTTTTTCTGACCTGACGACTTATTTTGATTTAAACATTTTGCCAAAGATTATCGTAGTTTGATTTACGTGACAAGAGTTCGTATTGCCAATAATCATTATATAATCGCACACCATATATATAATATATTATTACATTTATGGTTATTATTACCGGTTTATGTTTTAGACGTGACACTAGAAGGCAATGTAGTTCATTAAATAAATAATCAATACAGTCAGATGGAAGAAATTTATCATTATAAATCGCATATGCATATTTGAAATAAAAGTCTGTTATTACCGTATGATTCTATTTATTGCAATTAAATATCAGCGTTAAACAAATTATATTAATTGGAACGTTTCGTTAATATATTCCGCAGTGTCTTTGTTCGTGATAATCGTTATATGATCTCCCGTGACTAAGTGGATTTGCGGAGTCTGCTTCAGGTACTAAAATTAAAAATATGTAAATGTTATCACAATGAATATCGATTCTAATATGATTTTTCTGGAAATATTTTGCTTTATTGGTTTTATTAAATTAAAACCAATTTTCCTTCAACTTTTCAAAGCGTTCCAGCTCCTGAAAACCCCATGTTCATGGGAACTTTTGACACTTTGTGTAATTTCAGGAAAGCTGACATAATTTACCCAGTTCTTAAACTGTAAAATTAAAATTACAGTATCGGAATTAATTACTTACCAAAGTTAATTCGCAGTTATCATACTGGCTACAATCGCTCGGCCTAATCAAGTGGCTAACACCGCTAACCAAATTTCCATCCGGATGATAGCTCGTAATATCTTGCAACCGGTTTCTAAGGATTAACAGACCATCTTCAAGAGCTTTCTTATCATCCGAATTGCCGTTATAAGCACTTAGCATATAATTGACTCTCGCGTTCCAGTCCACAGCAGTTTGAAGTTTTTTAAGAACCTATGAAAAGAGGTATTAGTTAGTTAAACATTTAAGGACAAAGGGAGAATTTCAGCTCAAATTAAGAAAATTGGTCAAATAAAGACTTTCTTACCTGGGCGTCATTATTATTAAATATTCGGGTAAGCAAATTGACTTCCATCTCGTTCTTTTGTCCCAAGTGTTTGATAGCCGATTGCAAAGTCGATGGGGCACCATCTACGAAATACAAGTAGATTTTCGAGTTGTGTTCCTTATTTAAAATTTTTGCAATTTCGGCAGCGAGCACGCCGCCCCACGACACTCCAACGATGTTATAAGGGCCTTCCGACCAAACGGATCTGATTTGCTGCAAATGATAAAAAAATATCAGGATTAGATTTGACGAAACATCTTATCCAGTTAACAGTGTCTGCGATACATGCATTTTAGGGTCTATATCCCGAATGCATATCATATAGGTCCATGTTAGAAACATACGGTATGGCTACACCTCGCTTCAGATGGCGAGTGTTTTGTTGATTTATTATCTGCCGAATAATATCGAATTGTTTTTTGTGCAGGACATAACTTTTAACGTCCCAAGCGTCAGTTTAAGAAGAAACAGATCCTGCAGAGTTGCAGAGTCATTGAGAGGTATCCTAATTTTGAAATTCTTCTAAATCTGCGAAATTAAAGAAATTGGGGCACGTTGACTCTGATTTGAGGCTGAATTTAATGTTGCAACTACTTCCTATATACAATGTGTCCACAAAGGTATGCAACATATGGGGAACTTCTTTATTATTGTTTCATAAAATTTTATTCCTCATAAAAGTTGGTGCTTGCCCTGAAACAGGAAACGAGGATTTCAAATTTTACGTACTGCTTTTAGTGCGGACGCAAATGTCATTTTTCCGAAATCGTGTCAAGAGTAAAGTACCTTAATTTATAAAGATACAGAAAAATCTTATAAGGAAAACTTCTTCCTTCCTTCTAGTAATCTAAATAGGAAATTTGAGTCCAGTACATCAATTTTTAATTTCCCTTTTCTTTCTCGATTTTTTTCTCAAACGTTACGCCATCGGTGAATGCTTTGTTCTTTTGTTATTAGTGTACTTGCCAAGCAACTTCAAAATTGATTTAAGGTAGACATTAGCTACATAGTTGCATAATGTTTCAGTTTTTACAGAGGTAAAAGCCAGTTTAGGTATCAGTGTTGCAAACACATTTAAACAATTTTGGTCCAAAATAATTCTCCACAATAATTATTACAAAACATAATTGGAATTACTGAGTCAATAATAATTACTTTTATATGTCAGAGCGAAGTAAAATTATTGCTATTTATTTATTTTTATTCCAAATGCATGGCCTACTCTTCAAGACCAAATATTTTATATGGCTTTTTAGGATACTTGGGCATATTTCACTCATCGGGTGCAAAAGATAAATAAATTATTAGTTGTTCTACATGAAATGAAAAGAGTTGGGTCTATTCATGATTTTGAGTGGAAAATTTTTTTAATCAAAAGTGTTTAAATGTGTTTGCAACACACGGATACCTAAACTGGCTATTATCTCTGGAAAAACTGCAACATTATGCAACTATGTAACTAATTTCTATTTAAAATAAATTTTGAAGTTACTTGGCAAGTATACTAATAACAAAAGCACAAAACATTCTCCAGTGGCGTAACGTTTAAGAAAAAATCGAGAAAAAAAAAGAAAAATTAAAAGTTGATGTACTTTATTCAAATTTCATATTTAGATTACTTTTTTAATTTGGAAGAACTTTTCCTTATAAGATTTTGCTGTATCTTTATAAATTAAGGTACTTTACTCTTGACGCGATTTCGGAAAAATACCATTTGCGCCCGCACTAAAAGCAATCCGGAAATTTTGAAATACTCACTTACTGATTTAGGGCAAGCACCAACTTTTATCCAGAATAAAATTTTCTGAGAAACCAATAATAAAAAAGTTTCCCATATGTTGCATACTTTTTTGGCCACACTGTATAGTCCGTAGTCAATTAAATTTGGTTTGTAGGCATTAATAAATAAATAAATACGGCTAATAATATTAAAAATAAGAAACTTTTGTTATTCAACAAAATTAAATTTATGGTTTTGCAAAATTAATTTAAGAATTATTTTAGATCCTGTTATATTTTATACGGAGTCGATGAGTGTTTCACATTTTAACATGGACGGGAACGTAATATTGCTACTAGCGAATTCAATATCCACATATTTTAAACCTCTGTCAAAGAGAAAAAACGCTGTGTGCATAAGATCCCATGGCACAAGTAAAAACTTCAACAAAGCGGTAATTAAAAAATAAATACATTTTTATTTATTTCTTGGAGGAATCGGGTATCGATTCCGATAACTCTTCTGGGGCACAATTACAGAACCAAGGTCTGAATCCAATCAAGCCGTGACCAAAGACGACTCAGAAGATCGGGATTGGATGGAAGAGTAAGTTCTGAAAATATTAAGATATCAGAGGTAAGGATCAAGGGCGTAAAATGCCCAGATGCCCGCGGCTGAAAGTTGCCAAGGACTTAAAAGTGATTTTCGCCAAAGGTACAAATAATATTTTTTATACGACCGTAATAACTTAACTGCCATGAAAATTAATATTTTGTAAACATTCTTCCCAAATTTTAAATATCAGTTTTGATGACCCTTTTTGACTTTTTGCTGGTGTCAGTATCAAACTTAAGTCAAGAGAATTGACAAAATGAAAAAGGAAAAGGCCAAACACCTAAGAAGGTCATGCGTCAGTTTCACAGAAACCATTTATAGTTAAAACTACGGATTTCTAAGGCGAAATATTTTTTTCAGAGTCTATAATCGAAATATGTCTCCTAATAAAGGGGCGCTGTGGTCAACCGAAGCGCGTGTATACATACTTTGGATAGTATACACATATGGAAAGTCGTTAAATCGTGCGTCCAGAGAATTCCAAATTCCAACAGGAACCTTTCGGAATCACGTTCGTACAGGCGTGCGAGAAGAAAACTTGGAAAACGTACGGGAGCAGGAAGATGAACTTTGATTAAGGATAATCTGATTATCAGAGAGAAGTGCCCCTTACATCGAGGATTTTACGAAGATCCGTGTTTTCCTACGTTAATGACAAAAAAATCGTCACACATTTAATAAACGCAGTGAAAGTGGTTGAAATTGTTTCATGATAGACACGAAAACATTCGCCAAAGGAAAGCACAGACTTCAAATCCGGCAAGACTGCAGAAAGTAAACAAGTACATTGTAAACGACTACTTCAAAAAACTAGAAATTTTGCTGGTTACTAAACTTAATAAATCAGCCCCATCGCATCTGCAATATAGATGAACAGGGGTGCAGGCTCACCATACACCGTCAACCAAATATTTTGGCTAGAAAAGGTGAAATGATGGTTTCATTCATCATGTACCTAGTAAACACGCATAAAAATCAATAATAGTTGCATGTGGAAGCGATATTGGACAAGTAATACCACCAATGGTCCTGTTCAAGGGAAAGCGTAAAAATGATGGATGGTGCGACAATATGCGAACAGGCACTGTAATTGAAATGACCCAAAAAGGGAGCATTACGACAGAAGTATTTGTGCAAATTTTAAACCGCCTTGGATACAACCATAATTGATGCCGCCGAAAAACATTAAGTAACATGAATGTGTCTTCAAAGTAATCATTGGGAAAATGAAGTATTGAACTATTGCAGGCGTTTCCCTGGAAGGGAGCTAAGTCGTACAATATTTAGAGAAATTTTTCGCATGTTTTCGCGTAACGGGAATATACCCGTTCGACTCAGCTGCTATTCCGAAGACTGCATTTGCATCTAGTATGATGTCAGAGGGGCCCGATTATAATAGGATATGTGCAGCAGATGTTCAGGTGGAGAATGAAGAAAACCATGATCACCGTTCTACACAATCTGATGGCATAGCCCTTGCACTACTGATGGCCAACAGAACTTCAACATATCAGTTAAAACGTACTTCTGATGAAAAAGGAATAAATTCCACTCAAGAGTGTGCATTTCCTGAAACGTCCGGTTCCGGAACTAGTCCGTTAGAAAATGTTCAATTGGGCCTTAGTTTCAAGGAAATACTTCCCACACCTGAATGTAAGTCAAGTACCACAAAGAGACAAAAATCTCTTAATTCTACAGCGCAAATCGTAGTAAGAGATTTGTTTAACGATCCCACTCCAGGTCCATCTAAAACAACAAAAGAATCTGATGCATCTGAAACCGTTAAAGTTAAAAGTAAAAAGATGAGCAATAGAAAGAACGAAAACTTGTACTGCTTCATATTCGATAAAGATAAAGATACGGCTGTGTTTAATTTACTTCAGATATATCCACGAGGAATGTGTGGGCGTGTGTAAAGGCGAAAAGTATCATTTGTTTGTCATCATTGTAAAGTCTAAGATTCTGTATGATTTTATTATGTTTTTAAACAAGTTGATTTTTTTATATTTTGATATCTATCTAGACTTAAGAATTCTTTAATAAATTGTTTAATTAGAAATAAGACTTTCGTTTATTAAACAGCTTATTAGGGGGGCTTTATTAGAAACTAGATCATGGCTTTAATTGGATACCTGGGTTCCTAATAAAGCCAATGACAGTGTTTCAAAAAATATATATCTTTAACATGATATGAATAATATATTTGCGGGCTCTCCGACATAGCTAATGTACTAAACATATCTATAATAACCTCTTTAAAATTTGATTAAACATTCGTAAATATTTACGAAATTACAAGCTATCAAAGGTTAACGTGACCTTATCTGGTGAGGTACCTTAGTAGCCAAACAATTTTCATGTTGCCAAAGTAATAATTACATGCTTTTTAATAAAATTGTCGAAAAGGTGCTGTCTGTCGGTTACGAAGACTTTGTCAAATGGTGCAATTTAAGACAGGCAAAGCGCGTAAGTGAAACCAACTGGTTTCGTTCCTGTGGTCAATCTGCTCCATGTTAAAGTATATAGTAATTGTGCACAAAAATATAGACATAAGCAAGTTTGTGAAAATAATCGCATTTTTAAACGATCTTCGGAATGATATATCTACAAGCAGCCTAGTGTCTTTACGAGGGAGGAAATTCAGAAATGTTTTGCAACTACTTCAGACGAAATTTATTTATTGCAACCTTACCCTAAGTTTCAGAATGGCAGAAGCTTGCAAGAGGGATGAAGTGGCCACCTTAAAGGTTAGTGATATTACCGATTTGCAATCATGCATTTTGGTAAAATTGTCCCAGACAAAAACGAACCCCCAAGAACGTTTTCTATAGTAGACGATGACAAAGAATATCTCGCTTTCTTGACAAAACCAAAGAAATATATTGCTTTGCGGCCAAAAACTGCCAAAAATCAAAGGTTTTTCATGTCATACAAGAAAGGCAAATGTTCAACTCAATCCGTTGAAAAAGACACTATTGGGATGTGCTGTAGTACAATAGCAAAGCATTTAAAGTTACCTAACCCACAACGCATACGGGACATGTTTACAACGTTCCTTCAATTAATTCAATTCTTTACTTTAAAACTATGCTTTATCTCAGAACTTGAGAAAATTGCCACCATAAAAGATCTTGCTGACCTGATAATAATTAAATATCATAGCATATCTTCAAGTTTCTCAAAAATTTTAACTGCTTGTATCTTGCTTTTAACTTTACCCGTTACCGTAGCAACAGCGGAATGAATTTTTTCCAAGCTGCAAATAATTAAAAGCTACCTGAGAAGCTCAATGTCACAAGAGAAATTATCAAATTTGGCACTTCGCTAAAGATCAGTTTAATATACTTAAGTCCTCTGGAAACTAAGAAAAGTTAATACAGATCTTTGCGGAAAAAAGCAAGGAAAATCCCACTTGTAAACTAAATAATAACAGGAATTATATACCTACTCTAATTTTAAGAATATTTCTTTAGAAAAGCGTTCTCAAAAAGGAATATTTGTTTTTGAATTGTTATTATTTTTTTAATTTTTACTGATATATTTTATTTTTATATTATTATTTTTAAAACGATTGACAAAGCCCATTTTATTCTATTTTTCAAGCGTTCAATCGGAAAGACGCCCTCTGTCTGTGATGTAACTCTTTGCAAAAGAATGCTCCTCTTCACTAAGGATATTGAATGTTAATTTTTTACTGATTTTAGACAATAGAGCTTATTTTATTTTACTTATTAGGAAAAAATAAAATGGATGTTTTCACCAAAAAACATTCGTTGTTTGTTGTTTAATTTTTTTAATTACATAATCATAAAGTAATTATGTTCTGTGTTATGTGTTCCATTTTATACATATGTATTTCTAAAAGTATATTTTTGGACCGTATTATCTGTCTTGAGAGATTTATATAATCACATGCAAATTCCAATTTATTTGTAAAAAAAAAAACATAATTATTGACACCACACCCACACAGCTCTCAGTTCTCAATTTCAATTTCCAGCATAAAAATTAATGATGATCCGCATAACTGCACTTAATGGTAGGGGGCCCACCTCGCTAGTACTAGTGTAAGTACCAGTTGCACCTAGCTACACCATCGTAAGTAACGGGAAAATAATTCCAAGAGTTTGGCTGGTGTATTCTGAATTAAAAGATTGTATATTTTGTTTTCCTTGCAAAATATTTAAAACTTTTTCTAGTGCCTTTGTTAAGGGATACAACGATTGGAGAGATTTAACTAGGATTATAGGAAGACATGAAAAATAAAATGTCACATTATTTGTAATATATCTTGGATTGATTTAAATAAATCGATTTCTACTGATCTACTAAATGAGAAATTGATAAATATGGAAAAAGATAAATGAGTTTGTGTGTTACAAATTGTCATTTATACCATTAAATTCTTAACCGGTCAAGATTTGAGTTTTAGAGGCAATAAATAAGTTATAGGAGCTACAAAATGGAAACTCATCACTAGAATTGGCAGAAATCTATCAAACATGTCTCATTATTTAAGTGTTCATATTCAAAATGAACCTATTATCCTTTTTGGGACAAGAAATAGGACATGAGATAATATCGTTGTTAAAACTTGTAAATATTATTTTATTATTTTAGATCCATCCCTGATCTAAGTCACCAAGACCAACTAGCTGATGTAGTAAGATTTATTCTGTTAAATAATAAATTCAAGCAAAGTGAAATTGGGGAACATTTTAGTTTTGGGATTTATTTCAAAATCAGATACGACAGGACAAGGTTTAACTACTGTTACGTTTGTTTGGGGGATTTAAGGGGGCAGGGGATAAGGATGGGACCATGAAGGGTCGCAATAATGGTTTAAATAGTTCTTAACTTAAACCGTAGAACTTTTTACCTTCTTTGTGAGGCGGAGGAGTTTTAATTTAATTTTTGATGTCACTGCAAAATCGTCTTTAGAAGCTTTATGGTTACTGTACAGGAGCTTTATTATTTTAGAAAATAAAATCCCAACTTTAACACTAATACCTTTTTCAAATACTAGATGGGAAAGCCGATTAGATTCGCTAAAAGTTCTTAGACACAATCCAACAAAAATATATTATGCTTTATATATCCTCTAGTTATAACACTAGTGACTTTAAAACTCGAAATATAGCAAATTCAGTACTTTTAAAAAATAAGTGGTTTTAGTTTATTTGCTCCATTATTACATGATATAATGTGTTAACAAAAATTAATATCTAATGTAAAGCTGTAAAGTTGTGCAGGAATTGGATTCTATACTACCAAATATTATTTTAATGTAAGGGCAAACCAAAACATATGTATATAATATTAAGTCAGATAGAGGATTTAACGATATTTTAAAAGAGACAAAAGATATTGCCAGAGATATCTATCACTACCCTTCATTTCCTAGAGTTATTTTTTTTATACTTTGAACAAAAAGAAAAATGTGTATTTGACTACGAATGTAAAGATGAGGCTCGAAAAAATCCAGGAGACCAATTCAAAATTAATTTTGACTTGGTGATGTTAGATACTGCATTATCAAAAAAAGAAAAAAAATGGAACAAATAAAACATCAGACAATTTTCAGTTTCCTCAACGGTTTAAAGTATTTCCTTTAAAAACAGCTAAATCAAATAGGTCTACAAAATATAAATCTGTAGAAATGTGGTACATGATCCATCTAAAAATATCTAAAAATAATATTATAGATCAAGATTTATGCCATGAAATTGACATTTATCTATGTCGAATAACCTCATCTACCTGTTTTCAAATTTAGTGATTGTCATACGAATTTTTTGGTGACTTTGGCTAACGGGGCGCGAAGCCTTTCAAAACTTAAATAATAAAACATAATTTCAGATCAACAATGGGACAAGAAAGGCTTTCAGAGTTATTTATCTATTATTAGTATCAAAAAGGGCATTTCCAAAGATATCAGATATTAACCAGAATTTGCAAATTATCCTCGCACACAGGCAGCTACTCTAAGAACGGCCCTGGATCCTGGATATATGAATTTTAAGAAATGAAAACTAGTCCTGCATTCTCTGTCCCCCGAAGGAAATCTATGTGCTTCTCGCAATATAATAAATATAAAATTGCACTGGCAGTGTAGGACAAAATATTCACTTCTTCTTCTAACGAGAACGGAAACGTATTAAAAATATTTCAATGCGTTCATTCCCTTCATTTATCCAACTCTTTGCCAGAACAAATAATTTATCTTTATGAAAACTTATGGACATACAACAGGAATACATTTTAATTAACGGTAGAACATGGAAAAGTTTTGAACTATAAATAGAAATTAATTTAAACTTCTCTTCGGATGGAATTTATGAGTTTAACAGCTAGGTCTAAAAGTAAACTATAATTCAGAACCATTTTTTCTAGTAGATCAGTTTTGGCTAGTTTGAGTTTGGTCTTTATTAGGTGTTTTTAACAAAATTATCCGCGTTATGCGGTCATATGTTGACAATTAATACGTTATATGAGATCTTCAAACAGTAAATATGGTGAAATAAGAAGTGCGAAGAAGATCGAAACTTCGAAACATCGGGTCAACTGAAAGGAAAATAATATACTTGTGGAAATATAACTCATACCTGTTACCCTAGAAACGGTCATGGATATATGTGGGGGATTTTAAATTCTCTTAGGAAGGAATTTATGATTTTAGCGACTAGATTCCAAAGTGAATTATCAGTCAGAAACATTTTTCTCTATTGAATCAGTTTGAGTATATATATTTATTGCCCTAGAAGCACTAGGAAGCCCCAAGCATTTGGGTGTCTGAAATCTCATCAATCCTACAAGTAAATATGTTTTGTCCACTATGACATTATCTATTTCCTCAACAAATAATTTAAACTCCAACATTTTGACAATTTCATGACATTTGGGTCTTACCTTTATCTATGAAATTATATCTATCTTATAATCCTTATAAAAACTTTGTTGATAACAGATTTTGAGTGGTCTCCACATATTATGTTTTTAATTAATTTGATTACGAAACATGTAAATTTTTATTGTTAAAGTCTGAGTGATTATCTATATGTGAGCTTTTTTATAGCAATAATGTTATTGCAGTTCAATAAACTGTCAAACATTTGATTAAACATAAATATATTTAATATAAAAAAAGTTATAAGTTATAAACAGCTTACCGCAACAAACTTCTCGGCCAGTTCCTTCAAGCTCATCGGAGTATTTGGCAATACTGCGCAGAAAGTAGGTAGCAAAAGATGTTTGGCCAATTCTTCAATTTCCTTATCGGTACTAAGTCCGGGAATTATGAAGAGCGGTATCAGTTCCCGAATTTCTCTCGGTCCTTCTGTTACTAGTTGAATCAACTCAGGCTCGTCTGGCGCTTCTTTGGTTTGTTCGCTAAGTTCCTCCGGTGAACTTGGAAGCATTTGCGAAAGTTCTGCAAGATTTTCATGATATCAGTATTACCACCAAGAGTGTTCATTGAGTGGCTAATCATTTGATATCTCGATAACTACTATAAACTTTAAATGCAAAAATATCTTAGGCTCTTCCAATTGGATATTTGTTGCATTTAGTGTCTGATAATAACTCAATTATATTTGAATCATGTTTGTAAGACCCTAATGCAATATTGTCTGCAAAACAAATTTTCGATATGTGAAGCAACGATGTTAAAGGTGTTAAATTGAAAAGAAAAATGAGAGAAATAAGTTAGACCTTGGCAATGACACAACCGATGAAAATAGTATTTTAGGGTTAACAGAAGAAAATATAGAAACAAACTCCAGGTCAAAAGTTAAATTTCTGCTACCACCTCTTGTGGAATACCCTGTTTAGTTGAAAATATATTTAAAATGTGTGGTTTTTTATCTATTCCAATTACTAGGTTCAATGAGAAACATTTTTATATGATTACAAAAAAAGTAAGTAAATAAATGCCAATTTGAATTTTTTAACTTCACTTAAAAATTAAAACAATAGATAGAGATCCGTTCTGCATCCACCAGCAATTCTTACAAGAGTCTAGAACTTTTCGATGCGTAATGGCGAAACAATAATAGGTATTATTATAGATTTGCATGGCCCTCCTCTCGCTACGGGGGCGCAACCAACAAAAACTAATCAAAACTAACCAAAGGCATCCTCAAAATTAAGAAAAAAAAATAATAAAAAACACATAACCTTAAAAAAGTAAACAAAACATATCTTGCGACCAGCGGGAATCGAACCCGGGGCGTACGAATGACAAGCAGAACGACTGACTATTACATCACCAGACGTGTTGAAAGCACTTCGGTAGACCGTAAAGACATGGGTAATTCTGATACATTCGGCCATTACGCATATCCGTAGCTTTTTCATCGAAAAGTTAGTAGGTGATCAAAGGTCTGTTCATTTGGTCCGCTCTCACTACTTTCAGCGGCTTGGAGCAGGTGATCGATGTTCATTTGGCTCGAGCAGCTGATAGTTTTTTGTTCCATTGGGATGAAGCACTGTGCTCGAGATCAGTTAGATCATGCTCTACTTGCACCTAGTCTGGAGGTGCAACAGTTAGTTAGAGCAAAAGCAAAAAGATGAGAGATAATCAACAAAAACCACGGAATATAAAATAATAATATCACCCCACTTTTTAAATTTTTAAAGGCTGAAAGGCATCGTGGCCTTTTTTGAGAAAAATATCCCTATATATAAAATATCCTATCCACGTGCTGTCTTAACAAAAAGCGCGTTCATTTCGGGTAGCAAGCTAGAAATATCTGCTTGAAGTGCAGTTCCGAGCAGGTTGAACAAAGCCAAATGAACAGGCCTCTAGACGCTTGTGCAATTCTTTATGTCAAAATCCGGTACGCCTGTGATTAAATTAAACCCGATCAAAACCAGCGCAACCCTCGTGAAGAGCTTGGATATTTTGGTGGCAGTGAGATAGGTGTACTCCTCTAAATTTTTCAAAAATATGATTAAATATTCAGATACACTGGAAGCAAACTTGACCATTCTAGGTAGTAGTAGGGGTGTATTCATAATAAAAGATAGAAGTATATTTATCCAGCAACAAGTCCACCTAGTAGATTTCCACCTTAACGTATATTAAAACAAATAGTTAAGTTGTATTTATATAAATAAGATAGCAATACCCTTAATTTTTGTCATTATGAAATTTCTTGTGGTCCTCAGAGTGTAGCTATAGCACTTATTAGTTATCTAAGCATTGCTCTAAAGATGCATTTATTGCCAGGCGAATTATATTTTGATAAAGCTTTAGACTTGTCTGATCCAGCTTTAGACAGGTTTATATATAGCTTTAGATAGGTGTTTACATAATGTTTCTCAATGTCTTGTTTATTTGTTCCTGGGTAACCCTTGGTTCCTATATACGGTCCTGCAATAGTGCGTCCGGCTTCCATAGCACCTATAACGCACTAGTTGGAAATTTCCTTCTAATGCTAACCTAATACATGCCCAACAGCGTACTTAAGCACAATATTTTTAACGATACAGGGTGGTTAAAAAGGTTTGGCACGATGGACCTACATTTTTTTAATGGAATAACCTGGTAAGTTTTTGAATTCTGAGAAAAAGTCTAAAATAACATACCCTATATCTAAATTACACCCTATGACAGGCTATAGAATCCAAATGGCTTAACTTAGAGCGAAACGGTATGCACTTTCCTATCTTAGTTTTATAATATATCATCTAGCAATGAGTTCCGGTTTACCCAGTACACAATTTCCTGTTTTCGGGTACCAGTTAAACCTGATGTTGATGACACACGATAAATGGCTAAACACTGAGTTTCCTATCTCAGTTTTGCAAGCCATCTCGCTCTAAGTCAAACCGTCTAGTTTCTGCAACTGGCCATAGTGTGTAAAATGTCAATTTCCAAACCTCAATATTTCGAAAACAGTTAACTTTAGATATAGAGTATGTTATATAAAATATACTTAAATTTTTTCTAGAATTCAAAAATTATTTAAAAAATGTAGGCTCATTGGGTCACACTTTTTGGACTACCATGTATGCTCAAACATATTTTCCTAAAATACACCGTTGTGCATATTAGATTAATACTTGAACGAAATTTCAAACTAGCGTATAGGAGCTATAGCATCGCGACTCACTATTGCACGATCCTGTACACTTTGAGCCAAATTAAATTGGAACCTTCTTTAATGCTTAATAACTTTTCTTTTTATTTTCAAAGGATTTTTTATTATTTTTTGGATATGTTATGGCCTAAGATATTTGACCCGAAAAGAACTGTGCAAAGTGGGTCAACTTCAGTGGCGTACGGAAAAGAAGTATTTTCAAAACCAATGTATTTCAGGTCGTTGCAAAAGTCGGCCAAATGACAAAAAAATGTAAAAATTAGCAAAAAAGATTTCTAAGGGTTTAGGATATTGACTATTTAAAAACAAGGTCAATACAAACAAAATTAAAATTGATAGTTTACTTTTGTAAAACCAATTCCTGGGGCTGAAATTAAATTAGAAAATTTTTTAATGTTTAACTTTTCTATTTTCAAAAGATTATTATTATTTTTGGATATATGTTATCGCCTAAGATATTTAATCAAAAAGAACTGTGCAAAGCGGGTCTATGACTGCAGTGGTGTACTCTAAAGATTTGCTATATGATTAAAAAAAACGATTTACTAAATTATACTTAATTATTTAAAAAAAATCATGATAGATATGTTCACCATTGTTGTTAACAACTGCTCGTAGGCGCCTGTGCCTCTCACCAACCGAATTATTAATTGTTTGCTGATTAAATGTTTTCCAGCAGAAGTCAATCCTTCGTTTCAACTCTTGAAGGTTTCGCGGAAAATAATTTTCATAACCCATGCTTTCTAAAATACCCCATATGATAAAATGTACGGGATTGAGCTCCAGGCTGTTCGAAGGTCAGTGAGAAGTAGGGGTCAGGGCCACATCTTGCTGAAAGGCGTAATCTGGGGAAATGTCTTTAATTGCAGGAAATTTGTGATTAAATCTCAATTTGGTAAACCGGTTAATTGGCATGACCATCTATAAGTATATTTTTATTTTTCCAGTTATGGAAACTGCTAAAGGAACTATAACAGATTCCGCAAAATGCTTTCTGGAAACAATAAGTGAGCGTAAAGGTATCTGGCTTTTTTCTGAGCAGTTGAGTACACCTGGTTATTTTGCGAATTTTTCGGCTGCCTTAAACAGAATAATTATCGTCAGTAAACCAAATTTTACTTACTCTTCTCTCGCTCAGGGTCTTTTCAACAGATTCTCAGATCATTCAAAACGCGTCCGTTTTATTTCATTGGTTAAAATTTAGCAGTAAATCTTCTTAAAAGGTTGCAAATTTAGATCTTTTTAGTATTCTCCTGACAGAGGTTCTTTTAATTTGTGTAGCCAGAGCAATTTTTCATTAACTTACAGTTGCTTGAGGAGCAGCATTTTCTACAATGTCTCTAATTCGGTCAATGTGTATTCTTGTCCTGGCAGTTCTTTTTCTTCCATGACCTGGTTCTTTGTTAACGTTTTATTTGTTTTTCTCTAATGTTTTTAAAAATATTAAACTATGCTAACTTTCCAGTTTCTATTAGGAAACATTTTAATTAGCTTTTTAGCCTATTATTTTATCTTCGTTTGTAAGGACAGCCACATTTATAATAAATACTATTTGATATATATTTATCCGTTTTTACATTTTTATTTCATTTGAAACCATCTGAAATAAGTTGGATTTTAAAAATACCCCATTTTCCAACCGCCACTAAAGTTGACCCGCTTTGCACAGCTCTTTTTGCTTCAAATATCTTAGTCCATAACATTCAATTCAATTTAATTTCACCTACAAGACAAGACAAGTTTGTTTTTGTTTCTATGTATTTCTTTTAGTATAAGAGCTTGTTTATTTTTTTTATATCTATTCGCCTAGTTAGGGCTTCTGAAGGCGCATTTTGCCACTATGGATGTGTATTCAAATATATATTTCTTTACGCTTGTGCATCTTTTTCTGTAAATAGTAGAGGCGCCAAAAAGGGTTCTGAACGAAGACGCCTGCACGCCTAGAAGCGGTCCTAAGAGGTAGTTCTTGAGTCATTGGAAGAACTCCTACCTGGGAAGAAAGAATATAATAGAGATGTATTGTATTTTTCAAATACGCGATTGATTCCATCGAATGCAAATCGCAACTTTACATCCCTAGTACACCTTCTCTTCCCACGTGACAGTTGTCCCAATTATTCACGAATACGGATCCTGTTTAAAACCGTTATATATGATATGATTGTAAAACCAGTCTTACGTGATAGTTGTGAACCAATCACTGCAATATCAAATCTACTTGATAATAAACACATGCAGCTTAAAGTGGTGCAGTCAATTATGAAAAGTGCTAAGTAAAAATTTATATATTTGACAATTTTATCAGATGTAGAGGCTAAATGGCATTGTTATATATTTACTTATATAAATATAACTACAAATTAAGCATAATAACTGTACTTACTTTTAAACAGAGCTTGGGTACTTTCTTGCTTAGTATCACTAACTTTGTCGTTGTTGATCAAGATGTTCTTCACTTTAAGGGTTAGAATATTGTCAAGTCCCGAAAGTGCATCAACGAACTCCAGTTCCTTCAACCACTGTATGTTGTAGGTCGTATATCCAGCATCCGCTCTAGTTTGGCAGATACCCGCCGCGGATTGAATAAAGTTTACAAAAATCGCCTTCGGAGCTGTCGTCCTAAGAGCGTTGTCTATATATTGGACGGGTTTGATATCGCTAACTTTTGAGGCGGAAGTGCTTTTGATTTGCGGAAGCAAGAATACGCAATGTATCGGTCCTAAGAAGTACACTTCCGATAAGAGTTCGGCCGCTCCCTCTTTAGTATGAGCTTTATTGGGAGCGAAATGTATGTCGCATCCAAAATATGTTTGCAGCAATGATAGGCGTCTGTTGATGTGGTTCTGTTGCGCTTTCGTGTCGGCCGAGATGACCACTTTCTTGGCACCTCTCAGCACTAGCCATTCGGTCATGTCGGTCCATTGATCGGCACTTCCACCTGCACATAATAAAATTATTTACCAACTTATCAGAAACCTTTTCTCTAATTCTAATATATAAGATAACTATATCATATGATTAAAACCAGTAGGTTAAATTGATTAAGTGTGTCCGATATATATTATTATCACTCAATCTCAAGCAACACTTCTTGTCCTTGATACTTGAAATGTTGTTGGGTCACTAGTTTAACAATTACTATGTTATTTGCATTTCATTAGAAACCTAAATAATTAATAGCTAGCTATAATAACAGTAGACTAGGCAAGTTTTACTGGTTGATATTGCTACATTGAAAAATTAATAATTAATATAACAGCCGATAACTTCCCACATAGAGCGCTAGTAAATAACACATGACTATGTGGAAATAATTGTTTCAACCTATAAAAACTTTTACTATTAATGCTGTTACGTTTTTAAAATTAATATGTAGTTTAGTTAAAATAGGTGGAAATTTTTAAAATTGAAAAAAGCAGATGTTACAAAATATGAACGATATTTTCAACTTCGAGAAGCGAAATCCAGGGTCGGTATTTGGGCCTATAAACAGGTATGGGTATGCAATATTTTGTAAATAATTTTCCTGACGTTTCATTTATACGCTGTTGGCTATAAACATCTTATAAATGTGAATAAAATTATTTCTATTTTGCTGCTCTTGCATTCAAATAACGTGGAGCAATCAGGAAATTCAGAGCCAGAACCCATATAGCACATCCACTTTAAACAAACTAGTCTTATGTTATGTTCTAAAATTTTCTTAGAGGCAAGCTAATGTTAACAAAGCGACAAAAATATATTGTTATATTGCTTTATTTTGAAAATCAAAACCATTATCTGTTCAGGCTTTCTCGGGACGCTAAACGTTCCAAGGACTGGACAACTGCGTAAATAATTCTGCGCAGCTCGAAGGTTATTTGTCCGAAAATTAAAACCCGAATAAAGTTAATTAATAAATGGTCAAAAGGTTGAGTGGAAATTAGTAGTTGTTGGACATATTGTTTGTCATTGACTGGAGAAAAGATCAAGTCATAATACTACCTACGTGTGTCTTAAAAACCAGATTTTCTGTGGGGATTAACGTAAGAAAATCGTAAAAATTTAATCCAGGACACCTATTGCGTATCAACTTTAAACTCTTATTTATCGGCACGTTCATTTGGATGACAAAATATAGCAATTAATATAGTACACTGTTCAATATTGTAAATTTTGCGATATGAAGTGTTCCTGTAATTGCATTGTAAAGGAAGATTAGCTTATTCCGCTCCACTAAATTCAGTTTAATTACGAATGATTTTCGATGTTTGGTATATGAATCGCCAGTGACACATATTCGTGAATGGGTATATTTCGTGCAACTAATTATTTAAGAAGCACAGGTACGCTGGTTTATACCTACAATTTGCGGGTTTGTTTCACTGTAGATTACTATATTGAGTAGTGACATCTATTCGGGGACGGGCTTATCTCATGTAGTGAGTAATTGGAGAGCGTAGTACGCTATTTAATACCTACAATGTATGCATTTAATTTACTATAGATTACTATATTTAGTAAATATTGTGTATTTCTTTGGTTTGACGCCGCATGACCTATAGTAGTAGTCACATGATATAAATTATCCAATTAAACATCCAGTATCATAATAGGTTGAATTTTGGAAGCAAGGTCGTTTTATGTTTTCTTTGTGGCGACGCTTGACCGGATGAGTGCTATTTTTTGATCTCGAAATATTTTATTCATCTTGCATTTATTTCACTAAGTTTTTCATTTTTTTAATACATAATTAATAATTGTTTCTGATTCGCTTAATCATATTTTGCTTAAGCAAGAATTTGGCATTTTTATATTACACTTTCGATTAGCTTTCGACTTTAATAATTTTCATTTTTTTTGTAGTGACCGTTGGGTTAAGATACCGATTTGTTGGTGGATAATTGCGTATCTCACTAGTCAAATTCATGTAATATTATAATGGTTTAGTCCAAATTTACAGAGAACGTAATTATTGCATCGTTTAGCGGTCACGCACTTTATTTTACATATTTCCATTCAAATTGAACAGTATTATTTGGGAAATTCTTGGAGTAAGTTTTATATATTCCTCTAAAGGTAGTAAATTGAATTTTTAGTAGAATTTCTCTGAATTTTCCCTTATAGTATTGTTAGTTTTAATATTTTTCCTTTTCAGGCTTATTTCATTAAAATTTCAGTTTATTTATCAAGCATATAATTATTAGCACTTGCCCTGGCACGTCTCAACACTGCTGTATCGACATTAATTTGCATTTATGAGAGGTTAAGCTCACAAGTGTAAATTTACCTACTTTTTTTTCTTATCTTTTGTTTCATTTGCCGAAATAATTATTCGGATGTCAAAATATAGCGAAGACGTACAGTGGAAAACTTCTATTATATAGAAAGCGTGGTATCAAGCGTCCCGTAAATGCAGCAAAGGCAACTCATTAGGTAATTGCTTAAAAGGTTGATCACATATTAAGTTTCCCATTAATTAAAAACACGCACATTCCATAACACTGCTTATTTGAGTTTATTTTATATTTATAAACTTTAAACTAAATCTTTAGATTTAGCTTTCAGCTAATGTCCCGTACTTGCGTTGAAGGCAACTTAAAATAGCGGATTAGTTTGAAATGAGTGACTTTACGTAGATATTAAGTGCTTCATTGATTGCAGAAAACCTCACGTTCTAAAACTGCTTATTTAAGATTTACTTTTGAATTTTGAGACATTGACACCGGCGGCGCGGCGGCGGCCTGTAAAATCAAAATGAACCTTAGATGTTCATAAGGGAATTAGCGTGAAAAAAAAAACGGGAATCTGAATATTCAATGTATATCTACTTTAATCTGCTCTTATTTAATGGAGCAGCCATTCCGATGCCATGTATATTAAAACTATTTCATTCTATAAATTTTGTGATATCACGTGTCCCGTAATTGCATCCTAGGAGGAGGTTAGGATGAAATGAGTATAACAACGTAGATACTTAGTATTTTATTAGCTGGAAAAAAGTTCATGATAGGGCTAATTTAATATTCAGCTGATCTTTTGAACCTTACTTATAGTGAGTTCATAACATAGAAATACATTAAATATTTTTAAACATTTGAAACCAGAATATGTCGTTTGCTAATAAAAAATATTAGGGTGACCCCCATTGTTAAACCGGCGAAGCTTAGGTTAGTTGGTTCAAATCTCTCTAGAAGTTTAATTTTGGAATATATTGGGGCGTTAAAATATAGGTAACACAAATATTAACTTACCGTATACCAAATATGAACGCTTCGGATCACAAATGAACTGATTCGGCCTCTTTACATTCAATTTATTCAAAGGAAGATTATTCTCTATATTGAGGATGGCTTTACCGATGTTACTTGCTTTCTTGATATTGCTAAAACACATGTGTAATTAAAAGTTTACTTTTCCTTATATCCCTTAGATAAGGAGTGTAATCATAAATAATATAGTTATATTTAATTAAACTTGAAATAAAGATATTGTATTTCAAACTGAGACGATATAAGAGAGATCTACCTAGATTTTCCTTGGCTCGATATCTGTTGTGGCACTGTCATGTACTGGCAGACCGTTGAAAGTGGCAATTCTTTTGCTGAAGCGAGAAACGAATGTAAATGTGTGATTGACGAAACTAAGAACAGACACAATCAAATCATCAGGAATAAACTTTTGCAATGCCCGAGTTGCTCCAGAAATTTCTGGTCGGGAGCAAAGACACCAAGTAATAACTTTAAAAAACATCTCTCCCACCCTTAACAGACGATCGCGGCGTCACGGCGACTACAGCTAAGGAAAAAAGCTATCGTACTTTACCTTAAACGTCCCGCAAGCTAAGAGTCTCCCCACCATATCCAACGTCAACAATACCGTGGCAGAAGTTAAGTTTCTTCACCGTGATATGCGTGAAATCCTCAAAGAGCATCGGGACCGGACGGACTACATGCCATCGTGTTAAAGAACAGCCCCAACGAACTAATACTCGTTTTTTTCACTGTCTTGCCGAAAAGGTATTTACCCACCTTCTTGAAAAGTCACTCGAGTGCAACCTGTTCCAAAAGGGACAAGAAAATCACTCCTCAAACTATCGCCCAATTACCTTGCTTCCAATAATCTCTAAATTGAACGTGTAGTCAATCAGCAGCTAATCACCGAGAGTACCATTAAAGCAGGTGTACCTCAAGGCGCAATACTTTCACCAACTCTGTTTCTTATCTAAATTAATGACATGTTGACCGAAACCAATAGCCCTGCTTACAGTTTTGCGAATGACACTACCCTTTCCCAATTTAGAACAGAAAAACTTTTACCAGCGACTCTGGCTTATCTTATCACCGCAGACAGGAGGAGATTAAAACAATTAATTAAGATGTGGAGAAAGATATAACTTGGGGCAACGGAAATTTGGTCCAGTTCAATGCAGCAAATACCCAAGCAGCCCCGTTTACCAAGAAAGCCAATACGGCGGGACCTGACATCATTATGGAAGAATCGACCATTTCGTCATTCTCGTCAATTGGACTACTGGGTGGTCAACAGCAATATGGCCTGGCAGCGTGTTTGTATAATATACACGATTACAGTTCTGCCCCGCCTGCGAGTAATTTTGATTGGCTGCTGTTAATCATACAACGTGTATAGATTTCGAAGTCACCTTTTTTCGAAGAAGGAATATCAATCGAAAGAAATTTTAACTTTTTTTTTGTTAGAAAATTTTTTGGAAGGTACGAAACTTCTCCATGCATTTTGTCGAATTACATGTGTTTCTTCAAGTTTATTAAAATTGTTAGCACCACGGATTCCCCTTTGGCTTTCACATTGCTAGGTATTATTATGGCTTTGCATGGCCTCAACCAACAAGAACTAACCAAGTGCTAACCAAAACTAACCCAAGGCTAACCCAAACTAACCCAAAATTAAGAAAAAAAGGTAAATTAATAAAAATCAATAAACAAAACATCTGTCGCCACCGACGGGAATCGGACCTGCAGCGCCGGAATGACAGAGCCCAGTACCTTGCCTACTACGCCACCGAGACGTTGTAGAAGTTTTGCTAGAACGTAGAGACATGCAGACATATGGCGTCGCGATCGGCACTGAAACCGCGTATATTATACCATTGAGACCGTGAATGATTTATGCCAACCAATAATATTCAATAAAAACGAAGTTAATACTGTATTCATGTATATTATACAAAATAGCGTCCTGGCATGACCACGTTGCTAACAACGCAAAATCAACCTCGCAGAAGTTTGGTACGCTATTTCGCAAAAAAAAAACCTGTAACCACCGCAGCACTTGCTCTTGACCGGGGATCTGAATAGTCTGGAATACCGCAGACATGTGGCCGAGATATCCCTGTTTTACAGATATTTCGCGGCAGATCTTGACACGATTTGGCCCGCATCATCCCACCACCAGCAACGCTTGTCAGAACGACACGACAAGAGTGCACGCATTAGTCGTACATCTGAAAGCACCTAGAACATCACTTTACAATGACTCGTTTGTCTGGCGCACTGCATCGCTGTGGAACTCACTCCCAAGACGTCTGTTTTCCCCTAATTACAACCTACAGCTATTCAAGAACCGTGTCAATCAACATCTTCGCACACACCGCTGGTCGAATGCCATAAGAGCTCCCTCTAGTGTGCTACTGCCATCAAAAACCGTAGATTGCAATGGTCTAGGGATATTTTCATTAAATTAAATTAAGCTGCAATAGAGTTTTATCCACAATACCGAAACAGAATGTTTCCACTCAACGCGCGTTTCGCGAACTATGTAGGTGTTGGGGGAGCACCCCAACACGTGTTACAAACTATCGTTTTTCACCATACAGTTTGGTATGAATGAGCCAAAACTTATCCACGAATAGATTTATTTCACTCCAGGTACAACCCAATTTGTGCATTCAAAGCAGCATATTTCAGTTCTTCATTACGATTCCTTAGTCCGAACCTGGTTTTGCTGGTATAATAGAGTCCGTGATATGCGGCATTCTGTAGAACGCAAAACGACACTCCGTCAATTCAATCGTATTTAATCGTTTCCAATTTAAAACATATTTTTGTCTCCGTAAGTATTGTACACAATAATGTGTCAAATAAAGAGAGAATACAGTTTCTACCCTTTCTTGGCCTTCGCGCCAGCCCCCACTTTTCATTTGGTTTTGCCGCCAGGCGGCCAGCTAGAAACTAGAAGAAGAAATTAGTTTAGTCAGTGCTTAAAAACCACTCATCTGCGTAGGATCTGTCCCGGCACAGCACAGCTCTCCTAGATTTTCGCGCCGAAAAACATGTAGCCTTGTCCTAGCCCTATTTAAGGCAACTAATTAGTGTTTCGCTCATTTTGTTAGTTATTTTCGTGTACTAGATCAGTCCAGTCACTGCTCTCTAGCCTCTAAAAGTTCAGTTCAAGCGTTCACTTGAATATCAGTAAAACGTGCTGCTCTCACTCTGGCCAAAGGTCAAATACCTTTTGGGCCAATTTCTCTTCTTATATGCACAGATATTTGTAGAATATCTAGTGTACCTCAATAATCTTTCTTCACACTTGGATAAAGACCTCATTTAGGCGTTTTTAACGCAATTCTAAGACAATACCGAATCGTAGCGTCTCTTTTGAAGAAGAAGTAACACAGGTAACACTGTAAAATGGCGTCTGCAAATTTGCAGACGCATCCATGCCAATCCCAACTGATGGAATCCAATGTGTGAAGTCTAAAAGGCTACCCCTGAGTACGATAAAAGTGGAGAAACGAGAATATCAAGGTATTTGCAGAGTGAAAGGAAGTTGAAATTTTTAAAGACAAAAGTTTCGTTTTAAATTAACAAATCAAGACTTTTTAGTAGTTATTAATAATTAAGAAACCATTTGTATATTTATTTTCTATGTGTGAAAGGATGAATACTTGAAATTATTATAGAAAATGTTGTTTATTTATATTTATAATATTCAAATGCAATTTACACCTGCATTATTAAATTAAATCAAACCGAATACATGTTTCAGTTCATCCTACAGAGATAATCTCACTACCTTATGGTAATACAGTTTATTAAGAGCGGTTAATTAATAATTAAGATACCACCCTCTCCTTTATGGTTTTAAGCAATAGAGAAAATCAATTGTTTATCGCGACCAGTAGCCATTATCAGGAGGCGATTAAAACTATTGTGGATAAAACTATACTGTAGTGCATTTTGCCGAAGGTTCCCAACCCCAACTTAGTTAAATTAAAGTTAGAATTAGATAAAGAAAGCATAAAGTTCCTAACATATATGACTCTATACATAAGTCAAATGCAAATAATTACAAATTTAACGATATACAGTGTTTTCTTTTATTCAAAGATGTGAAAAACAAAACAATCAATATTCTTCGTCCCACCTATAGCAACGACTAATACCATCCCCTCTTGCATTTTACACTGCACGACACTTCCTACCCTTAGATACTTAAAACGAGATTATTTAATTCATTTTGAGACAGTGCATCCCAACCATTTAAGTAAAAGCTCTGCTGGATTTTCAAAGTTCTCATGCACACGCAAACCCTTCTTTGGTGTATATCCCATAGCGATTGATCAGACCATGGCAGTACAGTGATTTCTTGTTCTTATAAAAATTGCATTACTTACAGAAACTAAAATCTTATCTTCTAATTCTTAGAATAGATTTTGCATATTATCGTGTTTTTATTGGAAATATTCAGCATAGAAAAAAATTACTTCTATAAGATAGTTTTTATCATTATAAATACCTAATATAAATAGCAAAATATTTCGTGAATATATCCCTAGATCACTGCGGTGTGTGTATTCATATCATAATTGTGTCACGTACATCCGTGGAATGGATGTTCGTGGTACACTGAGGTCCCTAAATCTCCCTTAAAGTGAAACGAACATATGTGTAGCGGTGCACTACAGGGCAGAAAATGTTCTGTGCATACTTTGAATAAAAAAAATAATAAACTGAATTTCAACACAGAAAATACTTACTTCAGTATAACACCTACGTCCTGATGACTATAGACAACACGCCAAATGGGCGTAATCCAACGTTTTGCAATGCCCTCTTCTAGCAGTTGTTTGATTTCTTGTTTGACCTCGTCCGACTGGCTTGTAACATCTAAATCTACCGCGTAAAAGGACACGTTTCTTAGGAAGCAGAACATGCCTATGCTGTTGTTTTCTTCTAAGTCATATTTCCCTGGAAAGGGGAATACTTAGTATAACGTGTCTTTACCTAGGTATTATTTTATCGTCTCACTACGTCATAAAAATTAACTGTTGATTGGGAGCCCTTAATTTAGCAAATCTTGTTTAAATTGCATAATAAATCTGCAGAGATGGTATTTTTATGAGATTTTCCAGTGAACATGAACATGATAGGAGTATAAGTGCCAAACAAAATGTAAGCTTACCTCCCAAAAACACTTACCAATTTGAAGAAATCTTCCAAAATCGGCGATACACGCAAATGAAGATTGCAGAAGGCTACCTGAGAGGCAGTTAAGAATAACGTCAGCGCCTTTACCTCCGGTGGCCATCATCACCAAAGGCTCGAAACTCGAGTTGTCGGAGCTCAAAATTTGTCGATCTTTGATCTAAAGTCAGAAATATTTAAGTCAATATTCCTTGTCAAAAGTGTCTATTTTGCAAAATTAAGTACACTATCCCTGGAGAGTTGCCTCACACTCAAACTAGTATATTAAATTTCTTGGTGACTAAATAAGTACATCGTGGTTTTTTAGTGTTTAGTGTTTAAAAAGAAACAATCATCTTCAGATTTTTAATAAATGTAAATAATTTTACAAAATAATAAAGAGCCTAAATAAAATTACACACACTCTCTCTTGCAATTTTCTGACAACTGGCTTGTATGGTAATTACAAGAACCCTTCACTACAAACTCCTCGATACCAAGAATCGCACGATAAAGGTATTATCGACTTTAATAACATCGATTTAAAGCCGCATTCCTATAGACAACATTTGTACGGCTCTCTCACATCCTGTGTTCTACTTTTATATCTTACTTTATTTCCCAACGTAATATCAGTGCAAATATTACATTTTCATAATACCTCTCTGAAAACTATTATTTTTGATGTCTCCGTAGAGCAAAGAAAGTAAGTCTTTCCGGTGCGGGCGCACGAGAAATTTTTTTTCCGTTCCCTAATTTCAAATCCTAAATTTGCAGTTATTTACGAAGTAAGCATAAAGTATAATAAATTGGGTTAAAATTAGACAGCGATGCAGTATATAAAATTAATTTAGTACATTTTAGCGTCAATAGTCTAATTTTTAAGTAAAATTATTTTATTTATTTTGACCTCACTTGTCACAAATACATCCAAATTAGCTGCCTATTCAGTTACAATAATGCATACAAACACATTTCCATAGCAACGCTTGATAAATATTAGATACCTGTATCTTGCTTGTCTTCCAAGTTTGACGTTTGCTTACATTTTAATTCAAAATGTATTAAAACATGATTTTGAATATATAAAATTGTAACGGAATATATAAGTTATTCCGTTCCACTAAATTATGTTAAATTATCAATTATTTTCCATGTACGGGATATGAATCGCCAGTGACATCTGTTTGCAAATGGGTATATTTCGTGCAACTAATTATTTAAGAAGAACAGGTACGCTGGTTTATATCTATAATTTGCGGATTCGTATCGCTGTAGATTTCTATATTGAGTAAGTGACATCTATTCGGAAACGGGCTTATCTCATGTAGTGGGTAATTGGAAAGGGTAGTTGGCTATTTAATACCTAACATTTATGCGTTTAATTTAATACGGATAACTATATTTAGCGTATGTTGAGTATTTCCTTAGTTTGTCGCCGCGTGTCCTATATAGAGGTAGTCACATGATTTAAATTATCCAATGAGAATATCGAAAATCAGAATTTGTTGAATGTCGTAAATTTTGACAGAAAGGTCGTTTATCTTGTTGGCAACGCTTGGCTGGGTAAGTGCTAGATTAACTTACAACTTCAATAATCTTAATTTTTTAATGACCGTTCGGTAAAAAATACCGAATTGTTGGTGAATAATTCCGTCTCTCATGGCTCAAATTCGTGTAATTTCATAGAGGTTTAATCCAAATTTACAGGAACGTGATTGTTTCATCGTTTAGCGGTCACATACATTGTTTTACGTATTTCCATTTAAATTGAACAGTATTGTTTGGGAAATTCTTGGATTCGATATATTCCCGTGAAGGTAGTAAATTAAATTTTCAGTAGAATTCCTTCGAATATTTCCTCATAATATTGCTGGTTTAATATGTTTTCTTTTCAGGCTTATTTAATTAATATTTCAGTTTATTTGTAACATCTCGCATATAATTATTAGCACTTGCCTTGTCGCGTTTCAACAATGATGTATCGGCATTAATTTGAATTTATGAGGGATTAACTCACATGTGTAAATTTACCTGGTTTTTTTTCTTTATCTTTTATCTTAATGCATATCTCAATGTGAGATGGTGATTACCTTTATCTTTAATTAATTCAGGTGAAATTACACTCAATTATTATTTATGTGCCAAAAGCCATATACATATAGTAGAGTAATAGAAATTAGTTATTTTGTACCTCTATTTTTTTATCTATCAATAAATTCAAGTTATCTTTTATTTAAATTTGCCGAGAGCCACTGTTTGAACGTAGTTCCATCATTTTCTTTTAAATTTGTAATTTCAGTGGTAATTTCTTTTGAATTTCATGTCTTAAGTAAAGAAAATTAATATCATGAGTAACAGTAGCTATATATATAGCTTTGCTTAACCGTAGTTATTTATAAGTTTTGCTCAACTTAAAATTATAATTTAATTTTTTGATTATACCTGCTTTAACCAGTAAATTTTCAAATTGTTGATTACTTCCTCCTGTGAAGTCGTTTAACTGAGGTCCACAGGATATTTCCTTGAATATTTTTTTAATTAGCGATATACATTGGTCTAAAATTGGGTTATTTTCTCTTCCATGTATACAAATTCCCGAATCTACTGGGAAAAAGCATCAGCTGTCCATCCACGTCGCCATAGCAAACTGATAGAGGGAACAGATACCCACAACCTTTAAGTCCTAGGTGACCTCAAGTCAAATGAACTTGGGAATAGGCAAAAACAGGTTGCAGTATAAATCCCAATACGGTTGCATGGTTACGGGATAGTTGGACAAGCTAAGTATTAGCCATTCAGAAGAGAAAAGCATATTGTAAAGACCATTGTAATCATCTTACTTATTCAATCAATTTTTGTATCCTTTACATTAGTTTTAATTCTCATTGCTAGTCAATTTATTTAAAAGAAAAAACTGTATTTCAAACAATTTCATAAATTATATTTACATCCGATTATATAGATTTCAATTTTTTTAAACCTCATCACTCAAACTTGTAAATTAATTATTAAACTAATACATTATTATTTTAAAAATACTTTGTTTACTTTACTGCAGGATCGGGTTCGGTATGACGTGAATTATTATAAGTGCAATTTTTTAACATTCTTATCTTTATAATTATTGATATCTAAGTATTCATTTTCTGTTGGCATTGTCTCTAAGAACTCTGGCGCCCACAATGTTAAATAAATATAATTAATGAAAGAGACAACTCACACCTTCAGAAAAAAAGAATCTCATAGTTAATTAAACCGTTGTTTTCAAACAACGATTAAACTAAATAAATTAACTTTCGCTAAATTTATCCTTACAAATTGGCGACTGAGCTGTTATTTCATTATAAAGTGACGCCAACAGGGATATCTCGGCCAACTGAAGATCTTTATGTGGATTTAATTATTTACTAGTTAATGATTAATTTAATAATGCGTATAAAGTACAAAAAATGGTGCATCAATCACGACAGTGCTAAAGTGTCTTTAATTCCCACATCGAATAATCAATCAATTTTTTCTCCATAAATCCATACTTTTGCGGACTCAACGTTTTCTGATTTAACGGCGGTATCAAAAACGACATACAATTTTTTTTTAATTTTAATTTTGTGCCTTTTTATAAAAACACACTTACATGAACATTTAAAAACGTACACTAGACTTTTTTTTAACTTTATACATATGTAGACATATTTTTAAGTCGCTGTTAATTCGTTCCTCCACCAACGTTTATTAAACGATTTTTGGTCCTCGGACGTTCTGACGTTAAACGGACATTAAAATAACGTCTTTCGGACCTTTTGAGCTAGTAGGGATATGCATCGATGCTCTGAAATTTAATTTTTAAAGCCACACTAGACATTTTTGTTTATTTAATAAAAACTATATTAAACAAAAATATTTTTTATTCGAAAACCGTTCAATTTAGCGACATCGATTAAGAGTACCTTTATTTAAGTTTAAGGTTTAAGCTCTCTAAAAATATTATTGTTGTGCCTTTATCGTACAGGGTGCAAAAAAAATTAGCGCTATTGTCTTAACGCTAGTCCGTCCCTGGCGAACTAAATAAGCTAAATGTATTACAAAGGGTCCATGTTAAGGACACTTATCTAGTATCTACCATATTAAAAAAATATTAAATTACGCCAAGTAGTTTAAAAGTTATTCAGGGAAAACCGATTTCCAGTGGCGTCATTTAGGGACCCATATCTCCGTAGGGGGCGCTTGTAGGAAAAAAAAATATATGAACTTATAATATTATTTTCACATCGTCTATATGAATCCGGGACATTGCCCACATATTTACACGCCCTGTATATAGATCTACATGTTTCAACCGAAACATCATACTGAAAGACATATTCCTTCAAATTACCCATAATGCGTCAGCCAAAGCTATCTATTCAAACTCGTAAATATGCCGAAGTATTGAAAAGATGAGTTTTTTTTGCTTGTCTGCATCTAACAACGATTTTCTCGCATTTCCCGATCTCGTACTGGAAATTGTTATTGAACTTTTTTTATCAAAGATATCGAGCTCTGCGATTCTCGGATTGTTTTTTGCGTACGATTAAAGACGAATTTTCAAGCTGCTAATCAAATTTTTTTAGGGCCGTAGCCAGGATTTTTTTTCAGTGGGTGTTTTTACATAAAATATCTAAATATCACCAAAAAGTTAATTTTCATGAATCTGCCATGCGATGGCCGGCGATATACAGCTGCCACATTCAGATCAATCAGATCAGAGCGCTGACAGATGCATGAAAATTCTTCATAATGTTATAAATAAAAATGACACTACAAGTGAGTATTTTTACACGCTGCCACGTCCATTTTTGCTATGGAATTTTATTTTAAGGTACGGCAAAGATACTGGAATGATAAGACTATAAATGTCCTATGTTACACCATTGAGAACGGTTCACAGCACTCCCAAATATGTCGCAATTTTGTATACTTCGCGCTGCATCCGTTGCGAGTGCTGCAACGCAACAGAGTTCTCCAATGTTCCCCTAAAAATTTGACATGAAGCCGACGCGTAGCGCCTTACCCCTTCCACATAAATTTCTAATCTTTAAATTTCTAGTATCCTTGAGCTAAGGTAAGGTAGGTTGTAAATTGCTAGGGAGTCTTTTCGGCTATGGTCAGTCGCCCGACACTGCTACCTTTACAGATATTTTGTGCATGACTCTACACTACAAATTAATTGGTGTCCAAGAGACGAAGGCTTCTTCCAAACGAAGCTATTTTCTTGGAAGGTAGTTGACTCACTTCTTGAGGTGATAGCCGTACTCCTTCAAGGTATTTGAGCCTTTTGCAGAGTTGGGTTGGAGTAAATGTTATGCGATTCAGTTGCATTATTGCAAAATCTGCATTGGTCGTCTTCTGTTTTGCCTCTGCCTTTAGGTGGTATTTTACCGGGAAGTGTCCAGTGAGCAGTCCGGCGACAGTTTTAATATGTGCTCTGTTGGTGTCTAAGAGCTGTTCTGCTCTTTTCGCAGAGATCGTGATAAACCTTTTCGCCTGCCTTAGTCCTGAAGTGTTTCTCCAGTAGGACGACAGTTGGTATTTTTCCTATTTGTTTAGTTCTTCGATGATCTGGCTCTTCATAAGGCCACAGTAGGGTTCTGGACCATAATATGGTGTTCCAGCTCCTTCTTTCGCAAGAAAGTCTGTTTTTTCGTTGCCCTCTATGCCTCTATGGCCAGGACTCCACATTAATGTTGCCTGGTTGTGTGTTGCTAGTTGTTTTAGGGCTTGCTTACATTCCCAGACTAGCTTTGATATCAATAACCACTGCGAATGGGACATCTAGGTCTAACATTACCGTCATTTGGTCACTTGGTTTGCTGACATTTTCCAGTTTTATTTCTTCAAAGATCCGCAGGTGACCAGTCAAATCTCCAGGCTTTAATTTGCCTATTTCGAATAGCCTGTGAGCACTGTTAAACGCCTCCTTCTTCACACTGAGATGAAGAGGAGGCATGTTCAGCAGTATCTCTAAGGCTGCGTTAGGGCAGGTTGACATTGCTCCTGTTATTCCTAGGCGTACCAGCCTTTGCACTTTATTAAGTTTGGTCCGAGCGGTGACTTGCTGGGTTTTTGGCCACCAAACCAGTGAGATGTCCAGATTGCCGCTGTGGCTTTAGAGATTGTGTTTTCTACATGCTTGTTCCATGTAAGTTTACGGTCCAGTGTGACCCCTAAATATTTTACCTCGGTGGAAAAAGTTAACGGTGTTAACGCTTTCATTTCTAGTTTCCTTCTTTTTGTAAACGGGACACGAATGGTTTTCCTAGGATTTAGGGAGAGTCTCTTCCCTTCGCTCCAATTCTTAATGATATTTGAAATTACGCCTTCATGTTTGCCTTTTATTAGAAAGGAGAAAGGAGCTTAGGCTGATGGGACGGTATGATTATATGCTTGAGAGTAAGGTATAATCGATTTGATGATTTTACTTGAAGGTAAGGTATAATCAATTAAAAGAAAAGCGAATATTCGCATTGAATTATTTTACTACAACTACTTACTACAGGCATATAGGCATTTAACTGACTTAAAAAATCATCGAAAAACGGCACTGCTATTGCTGTACGATAGTAAGCTTCTGGTGAACTTGCTTCACGACGTTACGCCGGCGTGTTTGAGTGGAGACTATTCATGACACCTTCATCTCGCCTTTAATGGAATTTAAAATCCTAACAGATTCATTAATATATCAGAAAAGCAGAAATCCATGTTTTGCCGCATTACATTTATTATTGAATAGATGGTATTAATAAGATCCATCGCTTTAACTAAATCGCAACCGATAGCTTGCAGCATTTTACACAATTGAAGAGTATGTTTAAAGATAACTGCAGCTGTACAAAAACGTAAAATGAAGTCTGGAGAAATTATAGCTTTTAAAAATTGATCTGCCTTGGACGAAGTATCGCTATCCATAGGTGCTAAAAGTTCTTCCAAAGCCTCTACAATGAGCACAACCATTTCTTTAAATCTCATGATTTTGAACCCATCACGTATCACACATGGAGACCAACTTATGACAACGTGATTCGGGCAAAGTTTGTTTATTTTTGTTCCAAAACAATCCATTTATTTTCAATTGATTTTAATCCTGCAGCTACCAAAAAGGTCTTCGCTGTTGACCGGTCGACGTTTTGTCTATCTCTATTTGAGATAATAAAATTATCTGAAATTTCGAAGAATTTCGGGGGGTGTTTGAACACCCCAAACACCCCCCTAAATACGGCCTTCAAAAAATAACCAATTCGATATTTTCAATCGCATGGATCCGATTTTTTGGTACATTATACTCGTAACCCTCCTCTTTAATGTACAGAAATTTTATTGCTCTAGATTAATCGGTTTTGGGGTACTAAAATATTGTGTGCTGACTTATCGTGTCAAAACACGAAATGGCGAAAAGTATAAATTCAACTAAGTAGCTAACTGTTATTTCTAATTTCTTCTTGCACAATTTTTACTTAGTTTCTAGCCGAGAAATTAATTTTCCTATAAAAAGAATTATTTTTCGAGAAAGGAAATAAAAACCTTCACTCTTTGACCTACAAATCTATGTTTTCACATTTTCTCGACATTTTCGTTGGTTGCCAAGGGCGTACCCAGCGAGGGGCAGGGAGGGGATGCTTTAAAAATTTACATGAAAAAAAATATATAAAATGTAATCCTGTTACACACACATACGAAAGAAAAAAGTTGATTGGAGTTTTGGAGGGCCTTTTTATTTATTAACGCCAATAATTTTTAATGATTGTTTGCGGCTTAATGAATTCCTTTTACATGATATATATTTTTTATGCAGTTATAACTTTTTTCTACAACTTTAAAGTAAATGAGATAAGCTAACCTTTGTTTGCATAGTGGCAGCTGAAGCCTTTGGATATAGCTACAGCGTGACTTTAACAATTAAATTCTGGCAGAGGAATTTACTGAGGCGAAACAATTTAACACATTTTTTGTTAAAGAACAAGAGGATGTACAGTTGTGTTCATAAAAAAGTCATACAGCTATTCTCGCCTACTGTAAATCCGTCTTTGGAATTTTTCAAAATATGACTGACAATTTCATAATATGACATTGACAGCTTGGTAAATAATAATATCGTTTGTCAGATCCTAAACAGTATTCTCAT
>MU183178.1:148490-177602 GCA_016904865.1 Pissodes strobi
TATATATATAAAACGAAGAAATAATATCCAAAAAGTCGCGGCGCTAGAATAGACTCCCATATTAAATATTACAAGACGCAACGCATCTCTTCACGACCTACAATTTTATCCAAAATAAGCTGGAGAGAACTGTTATACGTACCATTCTAAACTTCTTCTTAATGTACTCTCTCTGTTTATCTGTAGATACCGTAGTATATATACCACATCCAACTGCAAGAGCGACAGAAATGGCAGCCATACCAATTGGCGAACATCCAGCATGGATAAGTACGGTATCTCCAGGCCTCAATTCACCTTTGATAAATAGAGCGTAATAGGCCTAAAAGTCAAAGGCACAGATTTAATTGATTACGTAAAATGGTATATTAAATTATACGTACTGCAACGTAAGCGTAAGGGACAGATGCGGCATCCTCCAAACTCCAATTTTCTGGAATATCCCAGCATAAAATCGGATCAAGTATCAGTCTACAGCTATCTTTATCCAGTGTTGCCAAACCCATAATCTTTTGACCGTTGTTGGTAGTACCAGAATAATCGAGAAGACCTAAAATTATGTATATTAAGTGAAATACTATCAGGATATGATCACGTTCAAAACAATCTAAATCCCCTTAATAAAGTAAAGGACTACTGTGAGATATCCCTTAATTTATAGAACGTTTGGTAAAGTACGATTTGTTGTTGAACCTTCGGTAGTACATGTCCAGAACAGTACCTTTAAAACGTCATAATATTTTAAGGACTGTTCTGTAATAAACGTCAATTTATCAAACCTAAGGGTAGTTTGGGTTAGTACCATAAAAATTTCCTTTGCTTAGCAAATTTTAGTTGTAGCTCGAGAGGTCGTCTGCTGGAGTATCGAATGTTTGTAAATTTAAACTTAGGCTACCCCAGAGATTGATGATCGGTTCGGTTCTTTTCTTGACTTATATAAACGACCTGGTTTCAGTAGATATCAGACATCAGGCTCACAAGCAGCGGGATGTATTGATGAACATCTTCTCCGAAGATCTTGAAAGGGTTAAGAAATGGTTTGACTCAAATCTTCTGTGGCTTAACATCAAAAAGACTAGTGTCCTACTTTTAAGTGTGACTCTGGATGGTGTTGAGCTGGTGAGATGGCGGGTAAACAGGGTTCTCAGCATTCTGATTGAAGATAATTTGAAGTTCCAAAGTCACATCGAATCCTTAAGCAGCAAATTAGTTAGAGGATATTACGCCGTCACTGTATCTAATGAATTGGGTCCTACAATGTCTAGAGTCAGTTTATATCTCTCTGATTGAGAAAAAGATATGGCATTGCCTTCTGGGCTTTCTGTGGCCAAATATTGTTTAACTCTGAGTTCATTTTGCGAAAGAGGGCGCTATATTTTCGGGGTTAGACCATGGGAGTCTTGCGGGCCCTTGTTCAGGGAGCACGTAAGTTTAACACTTCCTAGGCATTTTTATTTTGGAAACTGTGTGCCTAGAGCATAGAAGGACGGCAATCCCTGCCACAACCAATTCTAATTCTAACGGTTATTTGGCACACAAATATTCTCCCATTACCGATCCCGAGGAACGCACTAACTAAGAACTCCCATTTCTAAAATAGTCTAAAAATATACAACCCCTTGCCCATTGAGGTGAGCTTTAAAAGATCTGTAGGGTCACTTTTGAGGCAGCTTTCTGGAATTTTATAATGATGACTTAACTTAACCTCATGCACTCTTCATAGTGAAATTATATATTTAGTTTGTCACCTACTTTGATTATTTTTTTTACATTTAGGGTTTTACTTACTATGGTTCTAGCTGTGTTAATAAGGACTTGTTCTTTCATAACAATAAAGCGTGTTTGACTTTCAAACGTGTTTTTCAATTTTCTTAACGGATTATCCTTGTGATGTCTGTCAATTTGTCAAACCTTGATGTGGTAAATAATATGAAAAATTGCCCCTATTGGGTAAATTTTTACTTGTCTTTTACATATTGTAAACTAGAAATCATATTCACTAAAAAGGAACACTCAGTCTAAAGTAAAGTTTGAACTTGGTTCAGTTCGTGGATCCTTTAGGGAGCCTTCTGGCAACAAGTTCACCCCACTGTTCATCTAGAGCTATTTTGTACCTTTACGGAAAAGGCTCTTGTGTGTTCAACCTGAGTTATTTTGTACTCTAACGGGAAAGACTCTGGGGGGGTTAAACTCTCTTTCGCATTTAGTTCATTTACGGAAATGTACAAATAAACTTCTCTTAAAACATGTCAGTTAAAAGAATAATCAAAAATAAGTTAATTAAAGTCAGCGCTATAAAGTAACCCAAGTAACTCTACCAGCCTCAACATAATTCAAAAGTATTTCAAGGAAGCCTCAATTTGTCTCATGAAACCGAACGGGGCGCGTCTTTGACACATAGTCGAGAGCCGTTCTGATCCCTGTACATTGGCCCTAGGACCAAGGATTCGCTGAGGAGATAACCTTTGGAGGTTACGTTCGGATCCATAGTGCTGTTTATTGGAGGTGGCGCTCTGTTCTCTGGGGCCGTTTATTGGAGGCAGCCGTTCAGATCCCTAACCTAGGAGGCGTTTTATTTATTTAGATGCAGTGAAGTCACATGGTGGAAATGCCTTTTCGACCATTCTGCAAGTAACGCCATTCGGACCGCCGTAGACGCAACAAGTGTATCGTTATTTTTTTTTCTTCAAGCCAATTTGACAAGTGCCGTTTCGATTGTTGATATACAGGGTCAGTCAATAAGATTTTTTTTCTTTCATCAGAATTAAATAAATCTCCGAACACAATTTATAGGCATTAAGATCCACAAGGTTAAATTCGTGTACCAGTTTTCTTCAGATTTGAGCTACCATCAATCAACATTACTGAGTATTACAGAGATTAGTGATTTCGAGTTGTTCATCACACATCTTCCCGAGGGAGTGAATCTTTTCTGCGGGCGGAATTTCGTTCCTTCGAGGAGTAACTTGACTTCTTAGAGAATGCGCATATCTGAGAAGGATAATAATTAAAAATACTAATATCCAATTCAAATCATCAGTTAAGGCGATATAATTGCAGTCAAAAGGTGTAAATAACCCATACACGTATTAAATATACACTGTAATTAATATTGTTCTAAACAAACTGGTCAACGGTTACGGGGCCAAACAGTCGATGTTGTAATAAATACAATTATAAACAATCCTTTTAGTTTATCGAGACAAGGCCAAACATTCAAATAAATCAAGCGTCAGCATTCGCTAATAAAATATTTTTATTTTCAACAGAAACAAACCGGCAATGGAATGCAAGCACAAATACCTGAAACTTCAACAATTTTTCTCACGTAAAATGCTACCCAACAGCAAACTCAACACCGATCGACGGTGACGTCACAAATACAACAGATGGTGTTGAAAATGCTAATGACACAATTTAATAAGTATATCAACGTAGTACATACATTTTAGCATATTGTAATATTTATTATCCAATTATACAGTCAGTATGAGTCAAATCTTATTATGAAAATATTGAGGATAATTTAGGATATATTTTAAAAGGGAATAGATAAAAAAAGGATATGGAGAACACGTATACTTGTGTTAATCTAATAGTACATAAGTTAGATAGAGCAACACATAATCGTTCAAATATGTTCTGTTAAAGCATAATTGCCAATACTTCTTCTAAGGAAGTGAAAAACATATATATATATATATATATATATATAGGTGCATATTAATGTTAACAAATAATATACGGGAATTTATTAGGCTAAGAGGTACGTGAAAATATTGTTTACTAATGTTCTGTTTATATTTTTTGCATGTACTTGGAGCGCTATTCAATGTCGATCCACAGTTCGGTCAGAAGGAGCCCTTATACGGACGGCAGCCAAATGGGGATCCACGACAAGGATCTGGAATTTAGTACGGACATTGATCCATGGATATCCATTGGCTGGAATCTAGGACCGAACTAAGCTATAAGCCAGAACCAAAAGTGAAAAGTGCTCAAACATAACTTAGATTTAATTATGTGGGGAACGATATGACTATTCCAATATTGAGGACCACTCGTTAATATTTAATACTCATCAAAAATAAGTTTTGATCGTCTCTACGATAACAGTTTTTTTGGACAGTCGCAAACAAATCTTCATTTATTAGGAAGATTCTTTTATTTTTGAAATTTTTGACCGTAAAAGATGTTTTGCATTGGGGACCAATGCAAGACGGAGGGGGGCATGTGTAAACTAGAAATCATATTCACTAAAAAAGAACACTAAGTCTAAAGTAAAGTTTGAACTTGGTTCAGTTCTTGGATCCTTTAGGGAGCGTTCTGGCAACTAGTTCACCCCACTGTTCATCTAGAACTCTTTTGTACCTTTACTGGAAAGGCTCTTGAGTGTTCAACTTCAGTTATTTTGTGCCTTAACGGGAAAGACTCTGGGACGTTAAACTCTCTTTCGCATTTAGTTCCTTTACGGAGAATGCACAAGTAAACTTCTCTGAAAACCCGTCAGTTAAAAGAATAATCAAAAATAAGTTAATTAAAGTCAGCACTATAAAGTAACCCAAGTAACTCTCCAAGCCTCAACATAATTCAAAAGTATTTCAAGGAAGCCTCAATTTGTCTCATGAAACCGCACGGGGTACGTCTTTGACAATATCAACTTATCAAACGTGCGCTAGTTAATTCCATGGAAACAGCATTTACTTAGTAAACTGTACCTTTAAAAGTGAATTTCAAACGTCTTGTTAAGGGCAATCCTATGAAATCTATCAATTTGCCAAACCTGGAGGTAGTAAGTACCATAAAAATTGTCTTTATTTAGAAAATGTTGTCTTTCCTAAGTTTTAATGTTGTTAAAGGCTATCCTATCATACACGTGTGAAACCTGACATAGAGAATACCATGAAAAATTGCTTTCATTTAGTGAATTATAAACTTGCAAGTGTCTCAAACGTTTTAATATAGTTAGGAACTATCCTGGTCAGCGAACATACATGTAATTCTTTAAACTAGGTATGTCCTGGTAATAAACGTCAGTTTGTCAAACATTTATTTAGTACATTTTGACTTTTAGAGAGTATTTCAAACTTCTTAATGTAGTCAAAGTCTACCATATAATATGCGTCGATTTGTCCCACCTAGGATAGTATCATCAAAAATTATTTTTATTTACTAAGTTCTGAATCTAAAATTATTTCAAGTCTTAAACTAGTCAAGATCTGCACTCTGTTAATTGTTAATAATTATTTAACTATCAACCAATCAAGTCACATTGTCTTTTATTGTTTTTAGTTGGTCTTGTTTGTAAGAGATACCTCTCTTGAACCCTCTTCCTGTTGGTAATAGGTATAGGCTCTATTCAAGAGCTGATCAAATGGAAACGAAACCATTTTTTGACAAGGCGACATTTGGAGCTTATACTTATATTGATTTGTTTTCTACAGTGTTATAGTTTGGTGAGCAGTTCTTGTCTGTTTTATTTTATATTTAATCATTTGAAAACGCGCCACTGGAGACTGGAACAAAATTCATATCCTATTTAAATGCAAACTTACCCAATTCCTGCGGTTTTTCAGTTGCGGGATTTATAGTTTCATCTCTCAGATTCACTCCTATATAGCTAACGGTTTTATTTCTCGCCACGTTACTTGTAACAGTATTAAGATGAACGTTTTCCTTAAATTTGACCGGTATGGGTAGATACGCATTATTAATACCGTCTCGAAGAATGGAGAGAACTAAATCCTTTCTATACAGATCCTTCAAATCGATACTAATGTTTCTATCCAAATATATTATGACCCTGAGATTATCCATATTGGGTTGCTCTTTCAGTTCTTGGAGGAAGTTCGTAAATCCTTCCGAAGGGATTAGCGGCGACAACAAGAAGACTCTTTTATGGGTGGACGAAGCCTTTTCCACTTCGCACAGTAGCTCTGATACCCAAGAAACTGATGACCGTTTCAGGTCTTTGATGCTCAGGACATCCCCTTTCACAGTAACAACAGACACGGCACTGTCGTTAGCCTAAAATCGTTAACATTTCAGAAAAAAAAATAGTCCAACAATTAACAATTTCTTAAGCTTAGATGATAAATGCCTCCAAATACACCTTCGCTTTTAATGTACCTCTACATCCCAAGCAGTTACAGCTTCATCTTTTATAAGTGAAAGGTAGGAGTTAATGACCTTTTTTTCATGACATGTATAGAACTTCTCATTATGTACAATAGAAGGTATGTGCCAAAAAAATAAGTAGAAGAGTTTAATGATTTCAGAATCAGCTTAAAAAATGGCAAATTAGAATGCTATAAAATCGGTCTACTGCCAGAAAGTAAATGAATAGAACAATATGAAAATATCAAAAAAATTGTAGGTACTAATTGAATTAATATTTATTGTCCAATATTCCTTAATTAACAATAAACAATTGTCATTTCGTGCAGCGGAAAAGAGGCAAATTCGGTAGGAAAGACCAATTTTGATGTCATAGTTCATGTGTAGTAATACCAATGACTCTTATAATTGATTAGGTTAGATGATTGTATGACGGTTTTGCAAACACAGTTCAAACATTTGTTTGATACGTTTAGATACAGATTCCATCTGACCTTAAAATGTTTTACATTCCATGTTTTTGGTTAAAGAACAATAAAAAGAACTGCAACAAAGGGCAAAAACAATGCGTTGACCTTTCTTGCTATTTTTTAAATGTTTCCGACTGGTTTCTGAAGGTTCTTTATCGGCACAATGAGAAAGTATTTTCATCTTCTTCTGCTTTTATGGATACGTTTGTATTTTTTTCTCAAATAATGGCAAAGAACTTACCTTCCTTAAAATAGAATAGCTCTGACCATTGTGGCTGAAACTGGCCACTTCGACGATATTGGAATAAGACAAGATGTTTTTGTCAGTTTTGACCAACAGGAATGCGTGAGAGGAAGCTACGATTTTGGCTATTTCTTCGTTTATCGATCCGTTGTGAATGATCAAAAGCGGATATGCGCTTTGAACGACTACTTGTTTAGCATCCTTGGCCGTTACTATATTCGGCTGTAAATAAATTATATTAATATAATTTTAACATCCTATGCCCTGCCATATTATGCCATTATCAGTATTACTTGGAGTGGGTTTAGAGCTCATACAAAAATCACACCGACTAGTCAAAATAATTCTCTACTGCCTAAATTTACCAAAATGAAGCAGTTTTATGCTGTTTAACTTCGTAAATGAAAACATGGATTGCGGCCCGCTCTCCTGTTAATGAGTGATAAGAACTATTAAAAATCGGCATGGAAGTGATCTAATAAAAATAAAGGCCTCAACATCAATTAATAGCTTTGTAACACATTACCGTCATCTTAAAACTCTCACTAATCTGAACTAAATGTAACAAACCCACAAAAACCTCAACTAACTCGAAAAACTGTAACTAGTTCGACATGACCTTAAAACCCCTAACTAATTCGAAAAATTATAACTAACTCAAAAAAGGTTTCCGTTGTATGTGAGATCAGCCGAAGTCAAGACACGACCTCCCGTGACCTCCCCCAGATTACGAAGATTAAAACCAGCACACAAGTCGGAAAAACTCTACTACTCGAGCCAACTGGATTCGGCACAGTATCGTACGTCTACTACCCAAACTAACTAAATCCTGCAATTGCTCAAGATCACTTTAATAAGTTGGAATCAATTTTAGATGAGCTTGGCATAAAACAGTCTCCAGAGCGTATCTTCAATATTGATGAAAAGGGCTGCAGGCTAAGCCTGCATCATAATCAAGCAGTGCTCGCTGAAAAGGGATCACGTGGTGTTCATTTAATTTCTAACGAACACGCAGAAAATTGTACTGTAGTAGCGTGTGTAAGTGTGTTGGGTTATGCAGTTCCGCCAATGATAATATTTCGAGGGTTAAGGATAAAAGAAAGCTACAAAAATAATCTTCCTCATGGTTCTGTAGTTGAAATGGCCAATAAAGGTAGCAAGACCAGAGATATTTTTATGCGGTGAATACATAATTTTTCAAAATTTAAGCCAGCTGGTCCAGTTTTATTAATTTTGGATGGTGCCTCCTGCCACCTGGATATTACAGTTGTGGATACTGCTCAAAAATACGAATTTTTTCTCTACTGTTTACCATCCAATACCACCCACGAATTCCAACCGTTGGATAAAGCTGTTTTTAGAGCTTTTGAACATTATTGGGATGTCGAACTGTTGGGTTATTGGGACAAAAATTCAACTGGTTTAAGAACGTTGAAGAAAGATAACTGTAGGAATGTTTTAGATCCAGTCTGGAAGCAATGTATAAGCATTTCAAACATACAAAGTGGATTTAGATCGACTGGAATATTCCCATTTGGCCCTTCAGTAATCCCGGAAATAGCATTTGTCCCATCCATGCTGACATTTAAGCACCTTGATCAGACTGTCGTCGTGCAAAAAAATACTGACGATGATTCATCAGACGATGAATTACCGTCAAGTGCTCCAGCTAAAAAAATAAAGAGAACAAGTAGTCCTAAGCCAGGTTGCTCTTATTGGACTGATAAGTCTCCCATAAAAAATCAAGCAGACAGAAGCGTCAAAACGGTCACTTTATCCAAAAGTGAAAATGAAGATAAAACTTGTTTTTCAATGAAGGAAATTACATCAGTTGCCAAAAATTATGATATTCTAATGGATATTTCAAATAAATATGTTTCAGAGAGTCCAAAGATAAAAAATTTGCATGTCACCACCATTAAACCTCCATCATCAGATGAAGCAGCATGTAGCACCAAAAAATTTCGTCACCTTTTGCCTACTCCTGATTTTGTCGTACGAAGGCAACTCACTCCTAGACGAAAATCTATTAATTATAAGGCGCAGCTTTTGAAGCGGGACCTCTTTTCCGAAAAATTTCTACCAAAATATATAAAAGCCAAAGAAAAACTGAATAAAAGTTAACATCTCAAAATTGCATGAAAGACAGTGATATCACCAACTGGATGTGTTCCATATGTGCAGAAGAGCGGCTTGCAGATATGCGACAATGTGCAGCTTGTCATACATGGGTTCACAAAGAATGTGTCGGACTCACCGCGGATGATATTGAAGAATTTGTGTGTCCAAATTGCTCACCATAAACTTGGGCCATATTTCCGCTCTGCAATTTTTTACTGGGCCATAGTAGCCTTAATTCCGAAAATAAGGCCCATGTTACATGTTATTAAAAATGGGTGTTTTTATTTTTCGTTATGAATAACTGTACATTAGAATATGTTTTTATTTTACTTATTTGATAATAAACATTAGTAGAAAAATTTAGTTGTTTAAATTATTAAATAATACTCTTATGGGCAATATATTTGAAAGTGGCCCATATTACCCTAATGTACAGGGTGGCCCGTTTAAGAGGGGCCTATACCTTGTCTCGAAAACTACGGGGTTTGGTAAAAAAAATTAAATACAAAAGTTATTCCTAGTAAAATGATCTTTAATTTTGCTGTACTGTTTTAACCGTCACTTTTTTATATACAGTATGGTCAAAGAAAGTTACACTTTTTCAAATGAAACACCCTATATTTTATTACATTTTTGGATTCTACTCAAAATTCTAAGCATATTTAATAAAAGATGTTATACCTCTAAAGTTAGTAGTTTAACAGCTATAAACAGTTAAAAATCGGTACTTTAAATACTTTTCACCTTGGTAGCAGGAAGGCCATTAAAGATGGAGTAAAATGAATTCCACATTCCTATCTTAACTTTTCAAGAGCTATCTGATGGTGCTAACTGACGGTACCTACCGAGGTACCAGATTTGGTACCCATGGTACCACCTGCCAATTAATACCGTCAGATAGCTGTTGAAAAGTTAAGATAGGAATGTGAAATTAATTTTACTCCATCTCTAATGGTCTTCTTGCTACCAAGGTGAAAAGTAGTCAAAGTACCGATTTTCAACTGTTTATAGCTGTGAAACTACTAGCTCAGAGGTATTACATTATACATCAAATATGCTTAGAATTTTAAGCAGAATCGATAAATGTAATAAAATATAGGGTGTGTCATTTAAAAAAGTGTAACTTTCTTTGACCATCCTGTATATAAAAACGTGACGATTAAAACAATACTAGAAAAATAAAGATCATTTTACTAGGAATAACTTTTGTATTTATTTTTTTTTCCAACCCCCGTAGTGTTCGAGTTAAGGTATACGCCCCTCTTAAACGGGCCACCCTGTACCTTACCACCACTTTCACAATATAAAACAATTTAAAAGTAATAATTAATCTAGAAATTCTTTTGAAATCAAATATTTATTAATTAGTTCCTTCAGAATACGGCACGAAATTATTTATTTCGCTATAATTACATGTCTATCATTACAATCTCAACGTTTCGGGTATCTTCAACTCCGAGAGTATGCTACTCTTTCATTCGAATTCGCCCTAGGAATTCGTTTTGAATTAAATATTTATTAATTAGTTACTTCAGAACATGGCACAAAATTATTTATTTCACAATAATTACATGTGTTTATTTATCTCAGCGTCCGGCGTAGCTTCAACTCCGAGAGAATGCCACTGTTTCGTTCGTGTTCGCCCTAGGAATTCGTTTCGAATTAAATATGTAGTAATTAGTTACTTCAGAATCCGGCACAACATTATTTATTTTACTATAATTATAATTTCAACGTCCCGCATAGCTTCAACTTCGGGAGTTTAAATTCGCCCTCGTAACGAAAGGTTCGCGAAACGGTCATATAGGTCAACACACATGAAATCGCGTATTCGCGTAAATTATTAATGGCGTTTTTATTGACGTTCACTTATATCGCTTTCGTAATCCCAACTGAACAATATGCAACCAGATCTACAAACTCATTTATTTTGATATGCTCTACAAAATGACACAAAGTATGAATGTGCGGTATTAGACATTTGACGCCACACCTGGTTAAAGTTGAAATCATGCTATCGGTCGGCCGTTGTGTTTCTCATATATGTCATAAATATCCATATCTCAATTTTTCTCCAATGACGCTATTGGTCATTTTGCAATGCCAAACCGTGCGTCGCCGTTTAAAACTGATTTGCGGTGAATCGTTAAGTTTAATTTTACAAAGATTAGTCTCAAGTAATAGCGCTTAAGCTACAAAATTTAAAAAACAGGAAAATAATCTGATGATTTGCATTAACAGCACTATTTGTTACTTATAAATTCATATGTTATCTGAATGGGCCAATAAAAAATTCACGATAATCGACCCTGCCCACTAACCCACGGGACGCCACTGCACAGGAGTAATAGCAAATAACACCTAAAAATTTGAGTTAGTATGTAGAAATAAAATGTTAAGCTTTAGTCATGAACTCACTCCAAGTAAAAACATAAATTAGGATACAAACGTCATAATTTACTCTTATGTTGAAATCTTAATATTTTCCTTTACTTACGTTCAGCCTAGTGTATTGGCTCAAAGCCAAATTTATATTCTCCAGCAGCGGCTTTTCGCTAGTTATCTCGGTAATCATAACATTAGTGATGTACTGGTCGGAAAAATTTTCCAACATCAGTTGCAAGGCGACACAAATGCCTGTTTCAATTCGCTGTAAATCAAATACCCAATTTTATGAATAAACACCAATCATAATCGGGGAAATTGTGAATAATGTACTTATATAATAAGTTTGATCCAGTATGCTTTCATAAATGATGGAACTGCATGCACATTTCGTCGCTTATAATGGTTAATGTTCTAGTAGGGGAGGGTGATGTACCTTGGAAGAGTTTTTAGTTTTTTTTTTGTTGCTCGCAAGTTTTTGTTTCTATCATTCCATCTGGCTAAAAGTAATTTTGTCATATAGTTTTATCTTTTGCCCTTTGCCAAGAATAGTTTTTAAAACTTAGTACTAAAAATGTCGGTACTTACTATTTTTTTATTATCCAGGCAATCAACGTTCCAAGGTACAATACCGTCAGGTACCTTGGAACAATATATCATGTACCTTGGAACAGACCACAACTATTAAAGTATTGAACATTTTATTTTTATAAAGACATGTCAATCACATATCAAACTATACAAAATGAAAAAAAAACTGAAATTCAAATAAAAGCATTTACTTAACATTCTTGAAAAACATATAGAAAAAATCAAAAACTGGACGGAAGAATTGTTAAATTGTGCAGTTTATACCAGTGTGTGAATGACATAAAATCCTCTTTTGGAAATCTGCTTGGGAGGCTTGATTGAGCCAATGACATCTACCCACGGATAATGCAGCAAATCTGCTTTCTCTGTTCATTTCCACGACTTGAGGAATTTTATCATGGAATAAATAGTCGCTCCTTCTTCATCACAAGCAACAATCAAGGCTTGCTTTTGTTACATGAATGTGACGTACTGGTCAATCTCCCTTACCACATTTGGGAGACTCAGAATATCCGCAATACTTTTTCCCCGTTGCGTAGTCTATGATTTCATCTTCAATTTCCTCGTCTTCAAACTCCGCCATATTGTCGCCATCCTCAGAAGATTCTCTTAGGCACAATTCTTCATTATTTTCTTTGTCACTTTCATCCAGTTGCAATGCTTTCTTAACGACATTTACGTTTCTGGCTATACCTTCTTTAAATTTTGACAATTGTGAGGGCGAATCAGTCTCTACGTCAAGGTTTTCTGGAGTCTCCGTCAAAATTGTGGAGTTTCCTGTTTTTCTGCCTTTTGAAGTAGGCTTCCGAGACCCTGCTTTAGGGAACGGCCTGATGCTTTCAGGAGTCACTTTAACCTGGCAGCTATTGGAAGGACTTGGGAGCGGTGAAACGAGAATGTCTGTTCTGACATCCATCGCTTTAGTTGCATCATTCTCGTCCTCTGGATTTGGTCGATCCGTGGTATAAGATGAAAGAAAATCATCGTCCGTGAAAGTGTCTTCGTTCAAAGGCACAATGCCGCTTGCAGCGAAGCCAATTATAATATTTTTACTGGTGAATGCAAGAAGGAATGCGCTGCCTACCATTTCTGCGACTTCATAAATGGACAGCAGTTTTCCTGGGTTGCAAGTCATCCAATCATTCACTGCTCGGTTGTAGTGAGATATGAAGGAACCAAAGACGGTACGGTCAAGTTTCTGAAGTCTGTGCGAAGTATGGGGCGGGAAAGTGAGCATCTGTATCCTCGACGCACGAGCTTTTTTGGTCACCGCTACGCTAACGCGACTCTCGTGATTGTCCAAGATCAATAAAATGGACTGCTCTTTGCTTGGTCTCACATGCTCTATAAAAAAATCCAACCTGTCGAGAAACAGCTTTTCGTTGGACGACCCAGATTGATTTGCACCCCCTTTACTACCAACTGGTGCACCTTTAAAATATACTCTCGGGAATACAAACATCGGTGGTAAATGATTTCCAATAGCATTAACTGCGGCAATCAAGGTGACATTCTGGCCTTTTTCGCCCGATGTTACGCTACCAAGTTATTTGATACCATTTGTTGCCAGTATTTTGGGGAGAACCTGAACGGTGGACATACCCGTTTCATTGACGTTATAAATCTGATGTGGTTCGAACGGGCCATATTTTTCAAAAACTCTTTTCAAATTGTTGAAAAACGATTGCACGTTTACTCGATTGAAGCTTGTTGACCTAGCGAGGGATGTGGCTTCTGGTTTTCTAGACTAATCTCATGAGAGTACTTCTTTAGGAACCCTCGCAGCCATGCACATCCAGCAGGATGGCTTTCATCCCACATCTAGGGGTATTTCACATTGTTTTCTTTGGCAAATTAATATGCAAGTCTTCGCATTTCCTTTTTGTTCATTCCATAATGCGTTCGAGCTGCCTGCTTCACATAGCTCAACAATTCCAATTCCATTTCGCCCGAAAACACTTGCTTCACAGTATTATTAGCAGTGTATTCATAGTGTTGCTTTCCGCTTTCTTTATACAGTTTCACATGACGGTGTAGGGTTGTTAATTTATGGTTATAGACACTAGAAGCTTCACGAATTGACATATCGTCATTTATGACTGCCGCTACAGCTCTTTCAACATCATCTCTTTAGACTTTTTCCCTTTTCTTCCCTTCTTTACTTCTTGGCAATTTTAAATTTCTGTAAAAATTTCCCTAATTATCGAGTGCACCTAAGATCATGTGCAGGGTCTCCTATCGAAAATTACCACCTTTCCTTTTTTGGTCAATATCTCGAAAACATGATCCCCATATTGTTTTTAAGAAATTTTATTCAAAAAAAATTTTTCAACGTGAAAAACAGGCAATTTACGGTGTGACACAAGTTTAGTGTACCTCATCTCAACAGTTTTCAAAATGTCTACAAAAAATCAATTAAATCATTCACCTTTTATTGTAGATAGTTTATTGTGTACCTTGGAACAGTGTTCCAACCTTGGAACAGTGTTCCAAAGGTACAACAGTGGACGTGTTCCAAGGTAAAAAATTCAAAATCCCTACCAGAAATTGTAGGTTAATTTATTGGAATTACAATATAATCCTAATATATCAAAATACATGCATAATAATAATAACCAAGCAGTAAACTGATTGATTCTTACCTTCTGAAGTAAAACTGTATACACTGTCTGCCTTTATTTTTACTTTATTATAGGAGAAGCCGATTTTGCCAGTCACGTATGACAGAATTGTAATATTCTTTAATACCGACACCATTGATATATAATGATAAGAATTACAAGGTGGCGCTGTATGTTTTGAAATCAGTCCCGTTCCAAGTTACAAACGTTCCAAGGAACAGCACTCTCCCCTACGCATTTAAAATTAACACTGTCAAGGCGATTTCATTTTGATGCAAAGTAGCACTCATTTTTAAACTTTTTTCATGTTTATTAAGTGAGAATAGTTTGGTTATGAAATATGAAACATTTCTTTAGGGCACAAAATTATACATCAAACGCTGTAATAAACTGGTTTTATTTTTTTTCTCGAAAACGAAGCAAGATACGAAAACAAATTAAGAAACAAAAATGTTGAATTTTTAGTTGCTTAATACGAAAAAAATATAAAATGTTTAAAAGAGTCAGTGGCGCACAATCCTTTGTCAATAATATTCGGTATGATGCCCCCCGGGACGCCACTGAACATTCTATTTTTAATCTAATAAAGGCTGAATGAGCCGCCTATTAGTACAGATAACCCTATTAAATTTCAACAAAATCGGTAATGGCATATTTAAGATATAAATAAAAATATCGATTTTATCAAAAAAGTTTGGAAATGTAATAAACCGGTTTTTACTTTTTTTATCGAAAACGACGCAAGATACGAAAACAACTCGAGAATCTAAATTATTGTATTTTTAGTTTGGGTTAGTTTGGGTTACTTCATACGAAAAAAATATAAAATGTTTGAAAAAGTCAGCGGCGCACACTTTTTTTGTCAATAATATTCGGTATGATGCCCTCCGGGACGCCACTGGACTTTATATTTTTAATCTAATTAAGGCTAAATGTGCCCCTTATTACTACAGATAACCCTGCCAAATTTCAACAAAATCAGTAAAATCATATTGAAGATATTAACAAGAAACTGATTTTTTATAAAAAGTTTGACACCCTGTATCTTGGAAACTATGCATTTTCGGACCCATGTTCATATGAAAAAATGTTCATGTTTTCTTATGTAGAATCACGCTCTGTAATTTGGCGATGCTATTTGCGGACACCCTGTATAATATTAAATTGGCGAGCGACCTTTGATTTTGGTCATAGACTCGTCAATACTCTGGCGACAACTATCGTGACGATACTTCTGAAATGTGCATTTCAAGCACTCAATGACATCATCGATATGATATATCTTAGAGCTTGGAGCACTCAGATGGTTTCCGAGATGATGATGATGGTTTCAGATGATGATGATACAACTTTGAAGACAAAAGTCTGTAGCGATTGCATTCGTTATTGCTGTATTCCCAACGAGGAATCATTTCGCCAATTTGTGGGACATGATGGTAACAAATAATGCGCATACATCCACGCACAATTTTCATGCCACCTTCATTGGTTTCTTTCAGGCATGCATCCCGTTTTGTTTATGTTTATCGTTCATGCATTGTGCAATATACATATAAACAAAGAGCGTGGGCACAATTTTTTAAAAAACAAACATGCGTAATTTTGCTGTTAATTTCGGAACATAATTTGCAGTTTCTCTTGGAAGATTTTTTTTTGCTTGGGAATGAATGATGCGTTAGGTTTAGCAAATAGCATTAAAGGATCAGCAAAAGAGCCCACAGTTGCTGGAAGCAACGGAGATTTTGGAGTAGCTCTCGAAGGGCTTGCAAGCTGAGTGTCGAATTCCGAGTCCGATTCAACAATATTGGCGTCATATTCCTCGGAAGATGTAGTAGCATTTGACTTAGATTCATCATCAAAACGTTCCTAGAAGTGATCACTATAACCCGATTCAGACAAATAGTTAGCCACGTCTTCTAGCTCAACAGAAGTTAGTGACCTTTTTCAATCCACATCGGCAAATAAAACACCTATCCGCTATCTTGGTCTATTAGTACATTAAAGAACCGCTAAGTAAAACACTTACCAAACATAAAAATAAATATAAATGCAGCTTATATATAATAACTGATACAAAACACTAATTTTAGCACAAATATTTGGTATAACTTAGCTGATACTCGTGCGTCTAAAAAATTTGGGGAAATAATCGAAAAAAAAGTAGGTTAGGTGATTTTGCCCGCGTGTTTTCTGACAATTCTTGTATGGACTAGGCGATAATGATGGGAATAACGGCTATATTTTCCTAGCGCGCTATGCCCTATGCGCTATAGTTATGCAGCGCGTTATTTTTTAAGCTATATTATAACGCTATTACAATTTCATTTAGTTTTTAGCAGAATCAAAGAAAATTTAACTGGGATTAAAATGTTCTGTGATAGAATAAAAAAGCTTATTTTTATAGCGTAAATCGTAAAACGAAAACTAACAACCAGCTGTTTTCACCTTTCATTAAATAAACTATTCTATACAGTATACAGCTATCTTGCTGAGTTTTTAAAAAGCTCTTATTTTATCCGTTTTTAAAAAATATCCATTGAAATTAATTATAAGAAAACAAAGCCAAATAGGATAGGCCTCGACGACAATAATTGCATATGGCAGTTTTACTTCCGTCACTAGTTTTTTCAAAGGGATCCAGATTGGCACGTCACTACTTATTAGTGTAAAATGTATTTCAAGTCATTAACTCACTCTATTGTTCTTTAGAAGTAGTATTTCTATTTTCACTTTGTAACTATACTATACTCAAAAAAAAATAACGGCAAACTGAAATAGATGCAAATCAAAAGTCTTCATAAACGTAAGGTATAAAAAAGCATATAAAAATTTCGGAAAATTGGTAATTTAGCCTTTAATGGCAACTGCCAATCAATTTTACCTGAGCCTGCGTGGCGAGAGCGGACGGATCGATACTATAATGTAATAATTAACTAGCTGTTTTATCACAACGCTCTTCAATAGCGCTATTCTAATAACGATTAATATGGCTCGAAACGAAAACGTATATAGCTTACGCTATTCATTATAACAATAGAAGCCTAATACGTTATACTCCCCATCACTACTGAGCGGTACAGTTACGCACCGTTTCAAATGGCGAAGAACAGTTTTAGTCGTATATAACGTCTAATGTACAGCATGTGTGCTTATAGTTGAGAAAGGGTTAAATATACTATTTATAATGAAACGTCAATCGTAACTGTGCAGATTGTGAGCAGTGGTTTTTAAGTCTGTACAAATGTTGAAAACTGTTTGTAGTATAAGTATTTACTTCGTTAAACCACTTGGTTTTTAAGTGCGCATGCTCCGAGCGATTCCCAGTATTTATGACATTGCAAAAATATTCTAAATCATGCAGGTGAAATACTTACCGCATATTCAGTGTTGGACAGTGGAACGTACTCTACAGAATCAATATATACTCTCTTTTTGTCTTTCTCTAAAGGAATGGTTTGCATTCCGATTAGTTGCAGTCCATCGGTCGATACTATTTTCGTGGCATAGTCGTAATCGACCTTCAAATCGGTTTTTTCTGTGGGAAGTAGTTTTTGGTCGATGCAAACTTTTTGTATGGTTTTTGGTACGTGAATGTCTTGATCGCGTTCGCCTGCCTGTAAAAAATAAGCTTTGCTTATTTTATTTCCTTGCTTTTCTGGTTTGAAGGGTTCAAATCAAATCTCAACTTGAGATCGTGATCGTCAGAATTCTTTAACTTCAAGTTTGATATCTCGGTTTTCAAAATATCCAATTTTAATTGCCAGTCTGTATAGTAATTTTAGAAAATCATCTATACACCGAAATGATCATGCCTAAAGTTCCTAAGTACCGTTCTATCTCACCTAAGGGCTAATATAATTCAACCAATTAAAATTTAAATCAAATATTTTAAAATTACTCTTCAAAGATGGGATTTTTTTATTTCATAATTGGAAATAAATTAAGGCTATTTTTATCTGGATATTTTCTATTAATGATTTACTCTTATCTTGCACTATTCTGCAATAATCCTCAACTTTTATATCAAGAGATAAAGCGCAAATCATCAATCTTAAATCTGCTTACGACAATTTGGGTTTGTTAAACGTAATGGCTTAATTGTCATTGCGCACCGTAAATAAGAGAATTACATGAATCCCATTGACTTTGTTTCATAGCATCGATTGAAAGGCTGATCTGTAGATAATAGAGATGCCCTGCCAACTGCATTTTAATGGAATCGGCTTTGAGAAAACAATGGTAGTAATGTTCTGTCAGATCGAAATTGAGCATCAGCAATAATTGTGATTATACTTTTTTCCACCTAGGCTTTAATGTTAGATCAGCCATTATTGTCCGTTTTTTAACTTGTGAAGATGTTGTTTTCCCTCTTATGAAAATATTTCAATATTAACCTTCATTATGACCTAAGTCATTAATGAACGAAAAGAGACTTGAAACGCTAAACTCATATCACAAAATGAGAGTTACCAAGCCAACCTGGCCAAAAACAGGACTATGCGTACACACCCATTCATTGATATCAATGATAAAATGATGATTTATGAAAGTTTAAGGCTTCACTGATTCACGTGTAGTGTGTGGTAGTTGTTTAATATTTTAGAATATCTAATATTTCACTCCGCTCCCTTCGCTCGCTACGCGACGGGCCGCAACCAACCAAAACTAACCTGAACTAACCCAAATTTTTATCATGAAAAAAGCGTCTAGTATTTACGGTCCAATGAATTGTTTTCAGTGGGTCTGGTGGCGCAGTGGTTAGATGCTGTGCTTGTGATACGACGTGATGGCCCGGGTTCGATTCCCGTCAGTGGCAAGACTTTTTTTAATTTTTTAAAGGTTATGTTTATTTCTTCTTTCAAATTTGGATTGGTTTCGGTTAGTTATGTTTGGTTGCGCCCCGGAGCGAGCGAATCGAGCGGAGGGCCATGCGTGAAATGAAATATTAGACATTCTAAAATAGTGAATAAACGCTTAATGACGGTATACTACACACTATACGTGAACCAGTGAAACTTTAAGCTTTCATAAATGATAATTTCATAATTTATTTCAATGAATAGGTGTGTACGCATAGCCTTGTGGCCAAAAATAATATGGCAACATATAATCATTAATGCTTTAATAATAATTACAGAAATATTTTGTAGTCGAAAAAATTGTATATTAACCAGGATTTAGACAACTATTATTGCCTTCGCGTCTATTCCTTTGTCTCTACGCTCTTCTGGATTTAAAATCCACGCTAAGGAAATAATAGCGCCTGTCTCAATCTTGGTTAATAATATAGTATTGTTTGTAATTTTCATGGACTCTCGGAGTAGGTTCAAAGTTATTATAATGGCGGTTCGTGTAATAAATTAGATAAAGCCATTGCAATTACTTAATTTAATCAATATTAGAATGTATTTAATATTTGATTATAACGAGTTTTAGAGCAGCTTAATAAATCCACTTTAAATATGTGTTTCTTAGAAATCTTAGTGACTCTCAGGCCTGGTACTGGATTAAACTTTTTGTTTTTTGTTTAGTTCACCAATGCTCAATTCTTTGATGTTTTTTTCAATTATTTGATTATTTTTTTTTCGTTTTTTCTCTTTGCTAATTTGGGCGGATTTAAGTAAAAAAAAATATTTTCTCGTTAATATATACCTACTTACACCGATGTTGCCAAATACATGATTTAAGGAACTACAGTGTATTATTTTTAATATTTTAATATTTATCGACTTATTTGGACATAATGGGTTACTTTCTGGTTTGGTTAGTTAGCTGAAAAATAGCTGTTTTGTAGTACATTTTGCCGCAGGTTCGAAATCCCAACTTAAATGTTACTTTATTTGAACATATTACTAATAAAAAGTACATTTTATTTGGTAGATATATTTTAGTATCTTATTAAAACAAAAAAAAAACCTAAAAAAATTGCAAACAAAAAATTTTTAGGTATTTTAATCTGTGACTTACTTTTTTGATAAATCTGATAATTTTAGCAACTCTGCACGATAATTTCATCTTTCACTTCTGGCAGCACTGAAACCTAGGCATAGTCATTGTCAGTATTGAAAGATAGACTGGGATGAAAACGTGATACTTTTAATCTCTTACGCCTAAATATTAAAATTGTCCCCGTAAAACTTGACACCTCTTCTCGTGTGAACAAGTTTTGTCTCGCTTCATACTGACATGTTAAGATAGGCGGAAAGCGGACTTAAATTGTTATTTCAACCGTGGCAATACTAGGCAAGTTCCAGTCAAGGAGGACATCCGAAATACTATAAAGTTTGTCATTTACTTTACCTTTAAAAGCTGTTGCTGAATCATAGCTTCCAAGAACATAGTCCATTTACCATTCCATTGTATAGTGGATGAGGATCCTTCTTCGGCTAGAGTAAGGCATTTGATCGTCTTGAATAATCCTGAATACTTATGACCTCTATGTTGAAGTTCGCTGTAAACGTCGCTTCCCGAGAGTTGAACTTGATCCTCTCCAGCTTCCACGTTGCTCGGTTCTGCCATGAACTGGTCATTTGGTTGAGGGAACGTCATTTTGCCAGACATAATTATCTCTTTGTTGGAGGTTATTTCGAACTCGCCTGACCCTTTTTGTACCATGGCATGAAGAGGTACAGATCCTAAAATTGATAAAATCACTCATTACTTCTATAAGAGCGTATAATATATTGAAGGCCACAAAATAGTAGTCCACCTTGATAGTTAGCTAAACAATAAGTAATTTTACGGATTTTTACTATTACTGCGTTACCTTGTCTCGTTTCAATTCTGAGTCTCTGTCATTAATTTTCGTTTTTTTTTATGTTATTTTAGGATATTTTAATTCACTACCCATTCGTTTTATTGAATGATTTTTTTCGAAATTTTTATTTTGAATCTGGAGTTCTATGAGTTATTTAAAAACTTGAAATGAGAGAGATACATGCAATTTAACACATAATAATATCAAACGGTCTCCTCTCTCTCTCCCTACAAAACCAAAAGTTAATCCCGGAAATTCAGAAACTGAACAGGATCTGGCAATTTGGTAATGTAGGTACTTTGTTCCTATATTCACTGTAACTGTATTGTGTATTTCTCTCTCACATATTCCACCATTCAAGGTTCCAAAACGTAAATACCAAATCCATAATACCTAATTTTCGGGCTAGTTTGGGTTAGGCCTATATATGTTTCTCTATATTTTATTGGGACGCATCAAACTACCAGCCTTTGACACGAAGGTTACCGAAAGTTTTAGGGATGTGCGTTTGGGATCAGTAAGTACGTTTGGGATCAGTACGTTGGGGGTGAATACGGATTTGCTGTTTTGAAAAAAAATACCTTATAGACCAGTCACGACTATCTAAAAAGCAGTAATTTCATCTTATCCGCTTCGTTGGTAACTTTGAATCTTATAATTTCTCTAGGCCAACGAAAATTTATCTCTAAAACCCTAACTTTTCCTCCAAATTGCATTCATGTCGTCAACCCCTGCAAAATTTACCAGTTTAGAAATATCTTTTAACCAGAAATTTGAAAATTTTAACCCACTAATTAACCTGAATTAACGAAAATTCTACTAAATTTTATTATTTATTATGTACTAGTTGACCCAGCGAACTTCGTACCGCCTAAGAGCCAATGAATGTCGTGTTAACTTTAGCTAAACTTAATTTATTATTTTATTAACATAAAAAAATGAATACAAAACATTTAATATGTTCAGTGGATTAGGATAAAATATAGTTCAAAAATCAAGTATTTCAATGGCGTGTCAGCAAGACATTTGCTATATTGCAGCTATGTATATTGCTGTCTGGGTTGACTCGGGTTGATTATCTTCACTGAAGCACATTGTGATATACGACATTTTTCTTTTTATTATCATGCGCTTTTATTAGTAGTTTATTAGGATAATATATTTAAAGAAAGCAAAAATTCAATAAAAGTTCAAATATCAAGTATTTCAATGGCGTATCAGCAAGACATTTGCTTTATTGCAGCTATGTATATTGCTACATTGGTTGACTCGGATTGATTCTCTTCACTGAAGCACATTGTGATATACGACATTTTTCGTTTTATTCTCAGGCGCAAGAACAAATAAAGCGGATGATTTGCCGACACGTGAACATGCCACGTACAATTGACCATGAGAAAAACATGCATTTTCTAGATTCAGACCACAAACACTCAAGGATTCGCCTTGTGATTTGTTAATCGTCATGGCGAATGCAAGACAAAACGGAAATTGAATTCGTTTAAACTCAAAGGGCATATCGGTTGGGATCATCGGAATCCTCGGAATGAGAACTTCCTCATCTCTGAATTTTCCTTTGAGTATCGCCGCTTGAATCACATTGATCATCAGTTTCTTATTACCAAGCGCGTTCCCTTGCATAGTTTTGATTGGTTTAGATTTTGAAGCATGATGACTGCCGAGCCAACTTTCAGTTGTAAATCGTGCGGTGGTAAGCCAGGCACATCCAAAGAGTTTAAAAATTCAGTTGGATAGTTGGTTGCTTCGTCTTAGTTTGTTAGACAGTCAATAGATTTGAATGAATGCAGAGTACCAACGATTTGATTCTGAATTACGAAGTTTATGTCCTTCACATCTCACTCAACCATTTGTTATTTTTGAGGTTAGCAATGATATTCGGAAATACTTTGTTGATGAGCTCGTCTTTCGATGAGACGAAATTACAAAAATTCAGAGGAAATGAAATTAATCCGCTAGATTCGTCGACAGGAACACGACCATTACCGATAGTCAGCAATTGCTTTGAGAAATCTTCAGCAGATGGATCGTTCAGCAATGCAACTCTCATGTTTGCCGCCAGCTGAAGTTTATTCACATAGCGCCACAGATTTGATGATTTGAGGCAAGCGTTTATTTCATCGGCAGCAGTCGATCTTGGAATGACTGGCAGTGTTTGGCGGAAATCGCCAGACAATAAAATCATTGCGCCTCCAAAACATCTCGAGTTATTGCGCAGATCTCTCAATGTTCAGTCAAGTGCTTCCAGTGCGCGTTTGTGCGCTATTATGCATTCGTCCCAGATGATGGCCATGAGTATTTCGCAATCTTGTAAGATGTACATGTATGTCGGTTGTTCATTAGTTTGGGTTAGTTTGGCAATATTTAACGGCAATTTTAAGGCAATTTTAAGGCTGAATGAGCTGTACGGCATCCTTCTAACAATGGGGCCGCTATTCCAGAAGAAGCAGCTGCTACCGCAATGTTAGATCTCGCACGAACAGTGGCCAAAATCAATGAATGAGGAATGTCTTCCCAGTTCCACCGGGGGCATCCAGAAAAAATAAGCTACCATTTCTATCATCAATTGCCTTCATTAATGTATTATAGATTTCCTTCTGTTGGGGGTTCAATAGCGGTACATTCGTTTGAACTGACTGGTATAATTTCTGTCTATCATAATCACGTTCACGTTCCAATTCTCCAATAAATGCGTCATTCATTCCACGATCTATTGCTGGCATTCCTAACCTGACTAACAAACTGCCGCACATGAGGTAACACATGTCTTCGATCAAGAGCAGAGTCTGGTTATGCGTCTCCTGATTCACCTTAAGATCGGGACTTTTTGAACTGACACGAATTTGATGTAAAATGTCTTCTGACATGTTATCCTTGTATTTGTTCCACAGGTCTCGTGGATTCGATGGGAAGCATGTCGCAATGATGATTGCAAATAATGTGCGTATCTGACTTGAAGATGCAGAGATAATTGCTTCAGCGATTGTCATGTCCCAATGAGCATCGTTTTCAAGCAAATTTAACTCTTGACATGCAGCACGAAATATTGGGCACACTATACCATTAACAGTTTGTAATGAATGAAATGATGTTGGCCCACGAAGATTCACCAGCGACAACCACAAATAGAAGCATTCATCATTCTTCGGATGAACAGTGTAAATACGACCAAGAGCATCAGTAGAACGCACATCCGTATGACCTGGAACCGCATCGTCTTGCTTTCGACGTTGAAATGTCTTCGATGAAGCGTTCCAAGTGCAATAACGTGGCAAACGGTAAAGCAACGTTCGTGCAAACGGATCGCTTTGGCAAATCTCAAAGAAACTGGTCAATGTTGTCGCTGGAGCAGCTTCAGCACGTTGAGCAACATTCGACGCAGTGAAATATACTCGTTGACCAATCTCCAGATGCACCGCCAAATGTAGAACAGTGGGATGACGTCCGTGAATAGGGAATGAGAATATACGCCAAATCGCCTCATTGCAGTTCACATATCGACCAACTTGATAGCGCATAATTTCATCGTTGGTATTGGAGGTTTTGATGCCAAAAACCGCCATAGCGCTGCGTTTTGTAACATTTTTGCAGATGTATTTGATGAACTTCACCGAATTGCAATACTCAATGTTGTTGATTTACTATCGATGCTTAAGCAACACTAAGTGCGGATGACTGATCGACCGAATGATCTGGAATGATTGATACCAATCGATTTGACAGTTGTCATTTATTCTCTATAATTTTTTATATTTTTCTATTCAAGTATTTTCTATGTATTTCAATATCTCTCTAGATTTGAATATGCTACTTTCCCATTATTTTCCGTAAAATTTCTATCCTATAATGTGTAGTAAGTATGTCACTGATTTGCAGTGAACATCAAATGTTACTAAAAAACTATAATCGTGCATGACATGAGCTATCAATAGCGGAAGATGACGGAGTTCCAAGCCTAATTTATAACTAATTTTGTGTATAATTTTTTTATCCGAGAATTTTTCTGATATTTTAATAGTTATTCTGCTATTCTGGGCGGAGACAAATCCAACAAACCAAAGATCATAAAAATCGGTTCAGCAGTTTTTGAGTTATAAGTGGTGTGACTAACCCGACTTTGTTTTATGTATATAGAAAGATTATTGACATGCGGCATTTTAATTTGGTTGGTAATATTCGAAAAGTTAAGGATTTGTACTTCCGAAGCAAGGAGAATTTTGTTCAGGGTAATTCGTTTTAGAGGCACCCAGAAAGAGACGTACCGTAAATTTTGGAGGCACGCCTTAGATTTTTCTTCACCAAAATAGACATGTCTACAGTTTTTTAATAAAACCGACAACCTCGGCTACTAAAATTTAAAGTCGTCTTATCGTTTGTTCAAGTTATTTAGTGAACCAGAATGGGTCAACTGCCAGGGATGCCGATTTGGGATTAATGTCTGGCGTTTGTCAGGAATCACTCGATGCAAAGAATATAACACAAATAGCACGGTGATCGTCCTATTGACTGAAAATGTAAGTTAGGAATTTAGTATAAGCACTAAAATATAATTATTACCATTGGGGACACTTTAGTTTGCAGACACATACACAGTTTATTCTAAATATCTTCAAAATACTTACCTATTTTGGGAATGGTAAGGGTTTTCTTAAAATGTAAGTTCTCAAAGACGATCTCTTTATGGCCACTGCTAATGTTTGAAATCAGTTGATAGGCGATATTCTAGAAGAAAAATTGGCATTGGAGATTTGCAAGTTTATTCTTAGTTTAACTTCTCGGTTACAATTATATTAACAATCATTGTCATAGCAAATATTACAAGAATAAATTTATCTATGCTTGAAGAAACTAGCTCTTAATATCTAAGTGTATTCTAGAAATGACAGAGGCACAAAAAAAGGATACTCTTTCTCAACAATATCAGCTGTTTGCCTTAGTATTTAATATGTTTCTTACCAAATAAAAACTACTAGGCAAAATGATATTCTCGTCCAACTGATGTCCCACACATTCCCTAAACTCTTCGCTGTTAAGGGTCACTTGCATGTCAATAATACTGAACAACGAGTGAAGTTTGTCTTCTAAACCGGTTCTCCATGATTCGCTGTGATTCCAATGAGCCAATGGTGCCATTGAAGGGGTACCTCTCCCTACAGGGTACTCTAGTCTGGGATACAAGTTGCCAATGGAAAGGTCCATACCAGCCAAATACATTCTAAAAAGTAAACAGTATTGCATATTTGTTACAATAAATTACAAATTTTATTATACAAAAAACGAAGAGCAATCTGATAACACGAATTCGGTGGTTGAAAATATTGACATTCAAAGTGGTGCTAAAGCACGAATCGCTGCCATCGTCTAAGAGGGCGAGGCAGAAATAAGTAAATTTAAATTTTTATTACATAAAATTCCCAGAGCATCCTGGCAACACCAGTGTTTTGGTCGCAAATTATTATGACGTTGCGAGGATATTGCTTGAAGACAAACGAATTTCTACGGTCACGAAGAAGAAATATGAGCCCAAAAGAGAGAGCTCCGACAGTGTTGTTACTTTTCCAAAAACCCTAGCCCTAGAGTATATTTTAAACTTTATTAATTTAGAGAAGCGCTGATTTGCTTCTGGTAAATTGCTAATATTCGACATAATTGTCATAAATTCAGTTTCCGGTCTAGACGAGTTTGATTCAATTTTTTTCCACATATTTAATTTTGAACTTGGTCACACGGGTTGCTAATACTATGGTGAGTGTTATACATATATTTTTTTGAAATAACCTTTTTTAAATTCCTACTCAACGATGCATTTGAAGGCCTTTTTCTTAAACTCCAAATAGAACATGCTATTTTTATTTCAATAATTGTTAACTAGTTGCTGAAAACCTATTTAAAAATATGTATAAATATTTAAAACATTAAATGTTGTTTCTAAGGTCACAGACACCTATGTCGATTTTTAAGGTGGCTCCTGAAACGTCATTTTTGAAACAATACCGACTTGCAGCTCCGTGTTGGAATGAAAATTTAATGGAAAATCTGAATATTATATTCAATTTATAAAATATCTCTGTAAGTCAAACTTTGATAAAAATTACTTTAAGTTGCACCCTGCATATTCAAATTATTCACTAAATTTCCTTTGCCAGGAGGGGTCACAAGGTGATATTTGTTTAAGGAATAGCGCCTCAACAGCCGCAATAAAAAATAAGCATAATTGCTCTGTGATCTCAGACACAATAGATCTTTAATTTTACAAACCTAATATTTCCACCTTTTTTACAGGGTATTAATTTTATGGTTAAGGTTATATTGTTTTTTATCGAAATTGCTTATTTGTAAACAACGATATACACTCTTCAAACTTCGACACTTCATGAGAATATGCTTCTCTTGTTTCAACAGATTGAAGACTACTATGCATACATATTTATGATGACACCACAAAATAACCATGCTTGTTTGTTAACAATGGCTGTTGAGAAGTCACTTTTAAAACAATTTCCTACTGGTGACACTTCATTGCAAAGGAAATTAAATAAAAAGTCTGAATATATTAAAATATTGTAAACTAGTAATCTTATCCACGAAAAAAGAACACTCAGTCTAAAGTTTGAACTTGATACTTGATCTTGAAACATAAATTATTATGCTTATTATCTAAACATGTTTTAAAAATAAATCAGTTAACTTTCAGCAAATTTTAGTATAAAACGTGCAAATCGAGTAAACGACAACTTGGTCATCTGGTTAGTAGTACCTCAACGGCAAACGCTTTCTGGTAATAAGTTCAAACCCTCTACACCTGGTCACTGTAGCACTGTACCACTTAGTAGCACCTCAAGGCTAAACGCTTTCTGATAACAGGTTCAAACCTCCCTAAAGTTACGTCAGTGTCGTCAGTGAAAAAAGTAAAAAATTAACCTAAATTAAATGAATCGCTACCATCGTCTAAGTGAAACTAAATTAAGCATACCGATATAAATTAAACGAATTAACTCTCATAAAATCCCCTTTAAACTGAAAATACTACATGGCGGAAATCTCAAATTGCTGCTGATGAAATTCGCCGTTCTGATCCCTAACCATGGAAGCATTTCAGTTATTTATATACAGTTTGACACGTGGTGGAGACTGCCCTTCTGCATAGGACCATGGACTCCTCAAGGAGATAACCTTTGGAGGATGCCGTTCTGATCTCTAGTGCCGTTGATTGGGAGCCGCCCCAGAGGCCTTTCAGTTATTTATATGCAGTGAAGTCACATGGTGGAAGTGCCTTTTCTACCTTTCTACAAGTAACGCTATTCTGACTCCCGGACACATAACAAGTGTATCTTCATTTTTTTCCTAAGCCATTTTTGACAAATGCTGTTAATTAATCTAGAAACACAATTCATAGTCATCAAGATCCACACTCTTAATTTCTGTACCAGCTACTCTTCAGATTTAAGATACCATCGATCAACATTACGGAGCATTAGAGAGATTGGTGACTTCGAGAGGGAGTGAATCTTTTCTGCGGGCGGAATTTCGTTCCTTCGAGGAGTAAGTTGATGAAAATCGAGATCTGAAAAGATGGAATGATTTGAACCAAAATTCTTATGTAGTATTTTGCTGAAAACTGAGAAGTAAGGGTACTTTATTCCTCAAAAAGAATTTTTAACTTTTTGGTCACCCTGTATAAAAAAATAATTTTTTCTCTACGACAATCATATTTTTTTAACAAGCAAAAATTTTTATGAAGAATTTTTGGTCCATTTGTCCTCTTGTCTACCCGATCACCGGACATAC
>MU183178.1:187462-213109 GCA_016904865.1 Pissodes strobi
GATGAAGTCTTACGCACTCACTGATTCACAATCACTTTTTTTGATCAATGAAGCCAAAATATTTGTCTTCAAATTATCTTTTCATTGGCTAGTTAATATTTTCTTTATTAATAAAAGTACATATATGTGGCCGCTTAACAATTAAAGTCATGCACTTACTTCAATTTCTTGTTTAGGCTCTTGAGATCCCACCAGCGTATATCCTCGGTATAGATGACCCAAAATTGGCTTAGCGAACAAATCTTGAGTAAGTTGAATGTATTCCGCGTCAGCAACTTTATCTTTAACCTAAAAATATAAATAGGTTTCATTCAGTGATTTAAATGAGTGCAGTAAAATAATGGGCGATCTAAATATTTCTTTATTAAAATATTGTACAGAGAGTCTTTTTAGAATAATTGCTTCCGCTAATGATTAATTTGATAGCTCTGCGATGCCAAGAAAAGCGTTGAGATTTAAGATTTCTTGCAGGAATCTGAGCAAATCTAAGCAGTTTATCTGATCTCGTTTTGTATCCATTCCGTATATTTATTAGTTTCAAAAGATGCAGGAAAATTCTGCCCTTTCTCATCTAATTATTTTTGTATGTCACTTGACGCATTACCTGCTCCAATATATCTTTAATTCCATCTTCAGTTCTAGTAGATGCAACCACTAACTTGGGAAAATCATCTGCTTTATTCGCTTTAATTTTCGGGTTAGCTTTAAGCAGTAAATGTCCATAATATGAGTCAATACCTAAGGCGTTGATGGCAGCATATGTTGGATTCCATTTTCTAAAATGTAAAAAACTTTATAATCTAGGGTTTAAATATAAATATAATGAAAGTTAAATACTCTGGAAGTTCGTCACATAAATTTTTCAAAGAACTAATGTCGTTTATACATTCTTATGCTTGCAACTATTAACTAACATATTATTAAATGAATGTATCACCATTTAATTGTGGTAATAGCCTTCCGAAAAAATGCAGAGAAATGTAAATTCATTGTCGTTATTTTATTTTCTTTTTGTACATTTTTAAATTTTACAAGTTTTTCCTCACCTGTTCTTGGTAACTACTTTCAAACGTCCATCTACGAGACCTTTAATGTTTGGATTGGGATTTTCATATTGAATAGTCGCAGGTATAATACCCATCTCCATGGCTATCAGAACCTTGGCCACTGAAAACATGACAGAAGAAGCTTCGCTGTGTCCTGTATTCGTCTTCACCGAACCGATTAAAAGTGGGTCTTTCCTGTTTTTACAATAAACTTGTTCTAACGAATCCAGTTCTCTTTCATCTGTCACCTATGGATTTTTAGCTGTTAATTTAAATTTAGCACCAAATTACTCTATTGCGAATTTATTTTCTTCAAATCTTCAAATCTATCCATTAGCAAACGATATTCGGAAGTAATTGCACAAGTGCATCAAAATTACCGATAGTTTTGCATGTCAGGGTGTTGTCTAAAAACTGCATGAGTTTATTGTCATATTTTGGAGAAAGAGCCCTACACCGAAGGTGGAGAGCTCTTTTTAAAAAACATGAAAATTACCGAATGCAGTTTTTCTAAGACAACACGCTCGAATGCAAAATTATCTGGTTATTTTGATGCACGAGTGTAATTCGGAGGAATGTATTTCCGGAATAAGGACATGGTTTTAAAAATACATTTTTATTCTTTTTTTAATATAAAATCGTACATGTAACTGTAAACGAAATAAAGACACGCAAAAATACGATTTTTTAATCCGAAACGAGACATTTTTAATAATATATTTTGACTTTATTTTGACGTTATTTATAAATTGTCGCTGTCATCGTAAGTTTACAATGGATTCACCATGCAATTATCGCCGTGCTCTTTCGGTTTCTACAGTGCAATTATCGCTGTAATTTTCCGATAATTGCACTCCTCTAATGGAATGTTTTATACGTGAAGGAAATATTCGCAGTAATTGCCATAGTTTGTTAATATCAGTTAACCCACAAGGGAGACACATGTCACCATCTTTTATTTAGTAGTATCCTCATCAGACCTCTAAAAGAAAAGTGTGGATAAATTTTTTAATTAAACATGCCACTGGTTTGACTAAGTAAGAGCTTTAATGAATATCAGTGTGGGCGTTTGCGTATTTACGATTGATTTGTTTTAATGATTGTAGATTATTTGACCAGTCATAGAGTGCTTACTTTTTATTCTCGCCTTTAGACAATGAAAGAGAGGGGACGCATAACATCAATTTACGAAGCAATCGCAGTCGGGTATATATGTGTATTATAGGTGTAAAAGTGACAAAAAAATCAAATTACATTTCACAGGTAGGAAATGATAGAAATACTTGTTGAATGTCTATTAAATTGCATTATATTTATGTTGCAAGAGAGTTACCTAAAGTACTTTTATTAGTATTGTCAACGGAAAATTAATATGTCCCATATATTTTTAAAAATTAATCTCGATACAGTTATTATTTCGCGTGATATAAAAACTAGGAGGTCGTACCAAGGATACTTTGTACCTGAAAGTAAATCAATGTCAGCGAATGACAAATGGAAATTGTAGCAGCGCGCAGCAACATTTATCAGTTAATCGAGTCTGACCAACCCTTAAACATATACAGCGCGCAAATATCTAGTCCGACCGCACCGTAAACTGAGCACCACTAACACATACTAGGTGCAAGTATTTGGTCCTCCAGTAAACGAAGTTTACTTATAGAGTGGAAGTAAATGTATCTGGTCTGCCGGTAAACAGAGTCCTTTCATCTGGACGATAATTGATTCACGCAAGAGCAGTTCCCCACAAGTTACAATATCAAGTAAGCATTCTCTGGCATTAACTCAAATAAGAAGAAGAAGCAAACACAAGAAAAATTATAAAGATATTCAAGTAGCTATAAATAGGAGTACACGTCCATTCGCTTACAGACCAAAGATAAGTAAAGAAGCAGCATTAATTAAGCATAAATTAAGAATAAGCATTAGTTAATTAGCCAAACATAAACTAGCTTGACTAGACTCGATTAACCAGTGGTACAGCGGTAGAGAATAAAGATAGAATCACTGAACATGAATTCAGCCGCTTTCGAGAGAACATATACGTAAGTCATGCAAGTCTGTCTCGTCTAACTGTATCATTCGCCATCTTATCAGAAGCTACTCCAAATGCACATACTACCAAGTATTATATCAGAATGAAGTTAGGGATAGTTTGGATTAGTTGTCTAACGTGGCTAAGTTTGAAATACGGATAAGGAGAGGAAAGGCACAAAGCAAGAAATATTGCGCATTAGGCATTGGTAATGCAAGAGATGCTCTAAATTAGGCTTCAAAAAATATTTAAACTTTTTCATTCATATTTACTGCTGGAGTCACAGCGCTATGTTAGGGCGCCAGTTCAACTCCGGTAATTACGCATCCCTTCCCTTTCCTCTAAGACTCCGGCCTGGTATAACATTTTTCAAAATGCAAATGAAGATTATAAAGATACACTGATCGTTCCTTTAGTGTTACCAAAAGAAATCAGACACGATTGATTTTACATATATACTTATATCTTTACTTTATGCCCACATCCATAGGTTTCTACGAATTCGACTTCCTCAGGATTAACTGGCGTTTTTTCATAAAATTTTGTCATAAAATCCACCATGCTCGGAACTGATAGGTTCTGTATATTTCCTTCGCGGTCCCCATCAAACATTGTTGCGACATTTACGATACTTGCGTACGACCTTTTCGCTTCGGATGCCTTTTGAATGTAAAGTACGACCACGCCGTCAGATCTCGTGTAACCTTTGGCTAAAAAATATAAATATGATATTTAATAGATATCAATTAAGATAATAAGTATTCTCACCTTCAACATCAAATGCCTTAGTGCTTCCGTCAGGCGACAACAACCCCATATCGGTATACAGCCATTGAAATTCAGCGTTCAAAGCTAAATTTGCAGTACCAACAATGACTGACTCGCACTGTCCTGTCTTGATGGCCTCATAAGCCAAGCGAATAACTTCCATTCCTCCTACCCAGTTTGCGTCATAAGCTACACTTGGTCCTTAAAAAATTAATGTAAGTATTATACCAATCCTGTCATGCATATTTATGCTTTTTACCACAAGTTGGCGATTGCTTTTAAATTGTTAATGTTTATTTTTCAGGATATTTTTAACCCAAACTAACCCAAATCATTTCATCAGGCTCACTTTCCTCTCTAATATAAACGCAAGTAAAATAAAGTACATTATTTTCACCAATTACGTATATTTATTTCATAACGTTTAATAACATATTTCAAGACAGGAACTTTGCGCTATCGATATGTATATCGATATCAGGGCCGTCGTTAGGGGCGGCAGCCTTTGGAGGCGACAAATGGGCTGTAAAATTAACTAGTTCATGAAGAAAATTAAATGAAATACTTCTTATGAAAAATTAGTTGGTGGAATTTTAATAAAATTTGCTTTTAATATGTTTAACGAACTTTTAATTATAGGTACCCACTCACTTCAAAAATCCTTAAGCTTAATAAACTCCCGAACTTTTAATGGCCATTCGCATGGCCCCTCTTAACCCAAGTTTAAGTTAAGGTACACCTTATCTCGTGTGTTTTTGTTGCACCATTTCTCTTAAGTGTAAAGCTTCACTTAAAAATCATATAAAATTAAGCCTTGGAAGTGGCCGGGTTAATGCTCTTTATCTCATTTTTATCCCTTTGTTTTGTGTTATGTTTTGATTTTTTTTTATATATATACTTATAGTTCAAGTCGGAAATAATAGTCAGTGACTCATTTTTAGTTTTAAGGCGCGCCTCGAGGGGTAAGGGAAGAGAGAAGGAAATTCCAGCGGCGGATACAATTGCTTTGTAAATTAATATGTTATAATAACTATATAATGGAATAGTAATAAGTAAACTTAGGCAAATATCCACTTAAAAAAATAAAGTTTATGCACATAAATATGCATGATTTTAGTCTAAAATATGCAAAAAAACGTATATTTAAAATTATTCCTAAATCTAGTAATAAGCAACAAAATTGTACTACAAACAAATAGTAAAATATTCATTAAAGCTAGGAAAAAAAGAGTCATGGATGATAAGGGGTTTTTCTTATCATAAAATACCATATTGAAAGTTGCATCGAAAGTTTACATCAAACATCAATAAAACTTTAAGTTTACTACTCGTTATCGGAGGTTTGATCAGAATTTGATTCAGAATCATTACTATAACTACTTTCGGAACCAACATTGATAATAAGAGGTTCAACTCTAACTTCGACCGTAGTATCCAAATCCCACATTTTTTGTTGAATTGAAAATGATAAATAAAAACGCAAAAATGCGATTTGCGTTGAAATTCATTTAGTTTCCAAAAGCAGAGTTTAAAAATGTAAAAATATAAATACACGAGTGTTTATAATATAGTTATATAATTAAAGAAATGCATTTTTAGCAATAGTATTATACATTATCATAGTTAAAGCAAAAATAAATAAAAAAATTAAGCGAGTCTGCTAGTACTCGAGACTAATGTGTAAACATATCCTATAACGACATCGGTTGTAAAAAAAATGACAGCAGCAAGTTATGTTCCCAAGCGGTAACCCATCCAAGTACTAATCACGCCCGATGTTGCTTAACTTCAGTGATCGGACGAGAACTGGCATTTTAAACGGCGTTATAAGATCCTTTACACAAATAGTGCACTATATAAAAATCGGCCTTTCCTATTGGCCGATCCGCATGGCCTTCTGCTCGCTTCGCTCGCTACGGGGGCTCAAGGAAAGGAAACTAACCAGGTGCTAACCCGAACTAACCCAAGACATACCCAAAATCACGGAAAAAACTGTTTAGAAACATAATCTTAAAAAGAATAATAAAAAAAGCAACGGGGTTTGAACCCGGGCCGTCCAGGTGAGACCCAGTTGTCTAAACATCTACACCAAGAGACCTCTTGACAGAAATCGTTTGCATCACGAAGACATATTGTAATACGAGATGGATCGACCAATAGGAGAGGTCGATTTTTACATAGTGCACTATTTGTGTAAAGGATCTTAAAAAGCTTTTCAACGTGCTATGGTCCTTACATGTACATTTTAGCATGTTCATAGAATAAAAACAAAAACATTCGCATTTATAATATTAGTTAGGATTCTTTAATAATACGCACTGGCAGCTTCGGAGCGGATTAATTCACTGCACAAATTCGACACGAAAATCTAATGCCACCAGGAATAACATCAACATATGAACACAGCATATTTACCTTATAATCTTGGGCCGACATCCTTTGATTTGGGACAATCAATAACCAGCTTTTTCAAATTTTACTGCTTTAAACGTCTGGGCATCTGAATAATACTTTTGACAGTTCGTATAATTTAAAATAATAATATGCTTTTTTATCGTCTAAAATCCGTTTGAAATAATTTTATATGGCAAAATTGTATATAGTACTGTCCTAGCGGCTAGAATCGGTTCACACATTTACTTTCCATTTGCCGAGATTTACTCTCATACCGCTGCGTAAGATGTTTACACATCAAAAACTCAAGGGCATTCAAGATCAAATTACCTCAATGTCATTCAAGGTAAAAGACACCACAAAACAGTCCCAAGGACCTTCAAGGTCATACATGCTTGGAGCAATCCCAAGGTCATATGCGCGACCTTCAACAAAAAGTCAAGGACATTCAAGGTAAAATGTCAAGGACGTTCAAGGTGAAATTAGGCCAATGTCGTTCAAGGTCGAATACACTAAAGACCAAGTGGGCGGAGTTTATCTCAAAGTCACCGGAGGGGGGTGAGGGGGTAAAAAATAGGAGGGGGAGAATTGAGGCCGTCTAAAGCACTCTACTGTGGATTAATTCACTGCATACTTTCGACACGAAAATCTACAAAGCTTGTTCTTTTACCAGCTACTCATCTTGGGCCGACATCCTTCGATTTGGGAAAGTCAATAAAAAAAGTTTGCAAATTTTAGAAGAGGGCTATGACTCAATATTGTTTTAAACGTCTGGACATCTGAATAATACTTTTGACAGTTCGTTTAATTTAAAATAATAATATGCTTTTTTATCATCTAAAATCCGTGTAAAAACGGTTTTAAATGACACAATTGTATAAAAATCACAAAATTCGGACTTTTTTAGGACGATAGCCGTGGCTTCGGACGAATTTGTCGTGGATTTTGAAGCGAAAATTCATTTTAAATTCAACCGTCCATTAAAAAAAAACAAACTTATAGAAGGAACATTATAGAAGAGGGCCATGACTGAATATTGTTTTAAAAGTCTGGGCATCTGAATAATACCTTTGACGGTTCGTTTAATTTAAAATATGCTTTTATATCGTCTAAAATCCGTTTAAAACCGATTTAAATGGCCAAATTGTATAAAAATCCTTCACCGGCTTATAATGTCACAATCGGTTTACACATTTTCGCCCCAATTGCCGAGATTTACCCTCATACCGCCGCGTAAGATGTTTACACATGAAAAATGTGCAGATATGAAAACCGAAAAAATTACCCTTCACTTTTAGATATGAAAATGTATTAATATAATATAATTATAGTCAAAAGCGATCTTATCGTGCGGCTCCAAAGGTCACAATTTTCAGTAAAAACTTCATTTGTGGCAGATTTTGCGTGTAAAATCTGTCAAAATAATGACATTTAATGTAAAATAATAATAAATAATAAATAAATAAATAAATAATAAAAATGTGACCTTTGGACCCGCACGATAAGACCGCTTTTGACTATAGCCATAACGTTACTGTAATATTTTTAACCTGTTCTGATTCTGTTTAGCCCGTTTTGGCTATTTCTAGTCACTTTTGATTAGTCGTTCAAACAACTTTCCGTTAGTTCCAACTTATTGATGTGTAAATATCTTACGCGGCAGTATGAGGGCAAATCTCGGCAAATGGGACGAAAATGTGTAAACCGATTCCAGCCGCTAGGGCGGTATTATATCCAATTTGCCATTTAAAATAATTTTAAATGGATTTTAGATGATAAAAAAGCATATTTTAAATTAAACGAACAGTCAAAATTATTATTTATTAATTATTATATTCGCAGTGTATTTGGATCCATAGCACAGCTTATTTTTTATGGACGGTTGAATTTAAAATGAATTTTCGCTTCAAAATCCACGACAAATTCGTCAGAAGCCACGGCTATCGTCCTAAAAATTCCGAATTTTCTGGTTTTTATATAATTTTGTCATTTAAAATCGTTTTTAAACGGATTTTAGATGATAAAAGAGCATATTATTATTTTAAATTAAGCGAACTGTCAAAAGTATTATTCAGATGCCCAGACGTTTAAACCAATATTGAGTCATAGCCCTCTTCTAAAATTTGCAAAATTTGGTTATTGACTTTCCCAAATCTAAGGATGCCGGCCCACGATTACTAGGTAAATAAGCTGTGTCCATATATTGATGTTATTCCTGATGGCATTAGATTATCGTGTCGAATTTGTGCAGTGAATTAATCCACTCCGAAGCTGCCAGTAAGTATTATTAAATAATCCTAACTAATATTACAGATGCGAATGTGTTTGTTTTGTTTGTTTCTTAAGCTTTCACGCATAAACTGTTCCGATCATCATGAAATTTTGTACAAATATTTTCAAGAGTATAGTAAAGAACATAGGACACTTTTAGCTTTTATCCGAGGCTTTGTTCGCGTTGATATTATTATTTTAAACTTGGTTATTAAACCTAATTTTTATTCTATGACCAAGGTAAAACGCAACAATGGCCATAGCATGTTAAAAATGCCAGTTCTCGTCCGATCACGAAGTTAAGCAACGTCGGGCGGGGTTCGTACTTGGATGGGTGACCGCTCGGGGACACAACGTGCTGCTGTCATTTTTTTACAACCGATGTCGTTAGAGGATATATTTACACATCAGTGTCTCGACTACTACCAGACTCGCTCAATTTTTTTTAGTCATTTGAACTGACAGCGATACGTTATAATCAAATTTAATCTTTTTGGTTAGTTTGGTTAGCTGCAAAAATTCGGTTCGTTTTGATTAGTTTTATCTTACTTTAATTTTTGCAATCTATTCCGATACGGTTTAGCCCGTTTTGGTGCTTTTGGTTACTTGTGATTAGTTTTGGTTAGTCATCCAATCAGCTTTCGGTTAGCTTTAGTTAGTTTTAAATTATTTTAGTAATTTGAACCGGTTCCAATACGTTATGGTTAATTTTAGTTAGTCAGCAAAATTCGGTTAATTCAAGTTCGTTTCACCTTATAAGCTTAATATTTTAAATCTGTTCTGATATGTTTTAGCCCATTTTGGTGCTTTTGGTTACTTTTGGTTAGTCGTTCACTTTCGGCTAATTTCTGTTAGTTTTCATTTTTTTTTAGTTATTTGAATCGGGTCCAAAACGTTATAACCAATTTCAGTGTTTTTGGTTAGTCACCAAAATAAGGTTAATTTGAATTAGTTTCATATTACTTCAATATTTTTAATTTTTTCGAAACGTTTTAGCCCGTTTTGGTGCTTTTAGTTACTTTTGGTTAGCTTTGGTTGGTTATTCAATCAATTTCCGGTTACTTTCAGTTCCAATTTATTTGAGCCATTTGAACCGGTTCCGATACGTTAAAATAATTTAAACGTTTTTGGTTAATAATGTAGGTCGTCGCAAAAATTCGGTTAATTTGGGTTAGTTACTTATTTTATTCTTAATTTGTTCCGATACGTCTTAGTCCATTTTGGTTACTCTTGATTAGTTTTGGTTCAACAGTTCAACATCTTTTGGTTAAGTTTAGTTAGTTTTAATTTATTTTAGTCATTTGAACCGGATTCGATACGTCATATCGTCATATCCAATTTTGATGTTTTTGGTTAACTTTAGTTAGTCGCCAAAATTCGGTTAATTGTTAGTTTCAACTTGTTTTAGCCCCTTTTGATGCCTTTGGTTACTTTTGGTCCATTTTGGTTAGTCGTTCAATCAACTTTCGGTTAATTTCAGTTAATTTTAATTTATTTTAATCATTTGGACCAGTTCGGTTACACTATAACCAATTTTAGGGTTTTTGGTTAGTCACCAAAATTCGGTTAATTTAAGTTAGTTTTAACTTAGTTCAATATTTTAAATCTATTTCGATGCGTTTTAGCCCGTTTTGATGCTTTTAGTTGCCTACTATTGGTTAGTCGTTCAGTCAAGTCTCAGTAAAGTTCAGTTAGTTTTAATATATCTTAGCCATTTGAACCGGTTCCGGTACGTTATAAGCAATTTTAATGGTTTGGTTAGTTTTAGTTAGTCGCCAAAATTCGGTTAATTTGGGTTAATTTTAACTTACTTCAATATGTTTAATCTATTTCGATATGTTTTACCCGTTTTGGTGCTCTTAGTTACTTTTGGTTAGTTTTGATTAGACATTCAATCACCTTTCGATATCATAAGCAATTAAAATGATTTTGGTTAGTTTTGGTTAGTCACCTAAATTCGGTTAATTTGGGTAAGTTTTAACTTACTTCAATCTTTTTAATCTATTTCGATATGTTTTAGTCCGTTTTGGTGCTTTTAGTTATTTTTTGATATTTTCAATCGTTTTTCGGTTACTTCCAATTAGTTCCAATTTATTTTAGTAATTTGAACCGGTCCCGATACATTATAAGCAATTTTAATGTTTTTGGTTAGTTTTGGTTAGTCACTAAAATTCGGTTAATTTGGGTTAGTTTTAACTTACTTCAATATTTTAAATCTATTTCGATACGTTTTAGGCCGTTTTGGTGCTTTTCGTTAGTTTTGGATAGTCGTTCAATACACTTTCGGTTAGTTTCAGTTAGTTCCAATTTATTTTAGTAATTAGAACTGATTCCGATACGTTACAATCAATTTAAGTTTAAATAAACAAGCTAACACGATCTCTCACGGGTACGACGTCATGAATGTGGCAAATGTAGCATGCATTTTGTCACGATTTGAGGCCCTATTTAGGAAAACAGAAACATTTTCAATGTTAAAACAAAACGATGACCTAAACCCGCAAGCGCGACTATGCAACAGATCTCTCACAGGGTACATGCTCGTTTACTGTTGCAACGTTGCGACCTCCGCCCGACGCGACGCCGACGGTCGTAAAATTTACAAGTACATTTACGACCGTCGATCGCGAACCTCTGTTAAAGTACAGCTGCTTCAAATGCTCCGCGTAACGCGCGTATACGGGCCACAATGAATTTGGCAGCGGTGCACGTTTTGTGCCGGAACTCTGTGTCCGCATTTAGAATAAGCGGCATTTTGCGTGCATTTCATACCAGATTTATTGTTAAATATTAAATATTACTTTAAGCCGCTCACGTTGGTCTGTTTTCGAACGAGTGTCTGACGTCACTGACTATTATTTCCGTCTCAAGGTATAGGCATTTCTCTTGAAACGTCAGTTAATACTATGGACCTTCGCGACGAATTGGATAATTTAATGTTAATAGTCTTTGGTATTCCCACAAGAGTTTACCAACGATTAGAGTATTTTTATTCTTTTCTTTCGATAAGTTAACGTTTTTCAAAAGGTTTCGTCTAAGTAAACAAACAGCTCTTAATATTTTGGAGTTAATAGAAAATGAAATTGAATACCCCGACGATCTGCAAGTAATATGTAATCTGATGTAATATAAACTTCACTGTATAACATTGGCAAATATTGCTCAGTGATCCACTTTTTGTAGGGGAAATAGAAGAAGCACCAGAAAGGGAATCAAAATTGCAAGATTGCCAAGTTTACCTAACGTTTCGCTAAGATTCCGTTAAACCCTGATCGCGCGAACAAAATTAATCTATGGTGAACCTTAAACTTGAGGGAGACTTACTAAAATAACGATTTTAAGCAAAGCCGTGCAAACAGGCATAAAGGGCTTAAAAATTTATAAAGAATGACCGTTATTTTATCATAATTTAAATGGACACACATACAAAGTGCTGTAAAGTGCTGTAAAATATTTTTTTATCGGGTGTTTATATTTGTCTGAACTTTTATGAGAGCGTTACGCCAGGCCGCGAAAAATCGGTCATGACAAGCTTGGACAAGATTTCTACCAGCCGGTTTTAAAAGAAAAAAAAGGCAGATTATTTATGCAATAATTACCTTACAGGTTACTAGTGAAGTGGAGTGCGTTACACAAGCAAGTGAAAAGCGCGGCCGCGACGTCATGATAATATTGTGTTTTTCAGACGAGATTTGGGCGTGGCACCCCGAAAATTTGCCAAATCGGTTAGGTTTTGTAGCGCTACAAAAGCTCATTGATTTGGGCACCTATGCTGCGCTGCCTGTCATTCCAGCGCTGCGGGTTCGATTCCCGTTGGTCGTGACATATGTTTTGTTTATTGTTTTTTATTAATTTACCTTCTTTTTCTTAATTTTGGGTTAGCCTTGGTTATTTTTGATTAGCACTTGGTTAGTTTTGGTTAGCACTTGGTTAGTTCTTGTTGGTTGGGCCCTCGGAGCGAGCGAAGCGAGCGGAGGGCCATGCAAAGTAATATATTAATACCTATTATTCGAGATTGTGTGCTGTCTTGTACTGGACAATGGCTTTACGCGTCCCGTATTATTATGGCTCTGCATGGCCCTCCACTCGCTTCGCTTGCTACGGGGGCTCAATCAACAAGAACTAACCATAACTAACCAAGGTTAACCCAAACTAACCCAAAATTAAGAAAAAATGGTAAATTAATTTAAAAAAAATATAAAAAAAAACATCTGTCGCGACCGACGGGAATCGCAGCGCAGAAATGACAGGCAGCATTGGGTTAGTTTCCGTTAGTTTTGATGTATGTGTGTGTAAACACCTTACGCGGCGGTATGAGAGTAAATCTCGGCAAATGGGACGGAATGTGTAGACCGATGTGACATTATAACCCGTGCGCATTGAGGAGCAAACTAATCCAGGACGGCCGCGATTGCAACGACTCAAATGGCGCTTCTGAAAAGCTAGCCGCCAAGGCGGTATTAGATTTTCATTATATTATATTCGCAGTGTATTTGGACCTATAGCATAGCTTATTTTGAATAGACGGTTGTGACATCCCGTTTTGGTCATTAACTAGAAGTAATTTTTTAGTACGCCCCGGTACTATTCATGATTTCGTTCGAAGTACGAAATCTAATTCCGATATTAGATTCGATTTTATTTCTGTCCCTCCCGCGTGACCTAGGGAATCTGTTTGATTGGAGCGTCGAGGAACGCCGCAGTAAAATTTCCTGCGCGCTGACTTCTTCTTTCGGAGCGCGAGGAACTTCTGGTTCAGCTTGGTAGGTACGGTCCCTTTTCCAGAGAAGCCTTTCGGTTGTTAAGTCGATTTTTAAAATTTGTTTAACGCCGAGTCATTTGCGGTGGATTTTGTCGGCTAACAACATAGTGATTCCCGTATTAGCCGTTGCGATTTGTTTTCGATTAAGTTTGGTGCTGTAAATACAGGAAAAACTCGCCAGGCGAGGATATTTAACATTGGTTTTTTTTGGCGGTTTTTATGTGCCGTGTAGTTTCGTCCTCAGCTTAAGAGGTAAGTTTTCCTTATAATTTGAAGATGTTTTGCGTTTCTAGGGTCTTATTTAATTGCATTTTTCTATTATTTAGCTTTTCGTTCCTATCGGACTCGGTGTAATAGCTTGATTATTCGGCGTGACGTCATCCTAATTAGAAATTTGATTAAAGTTGATAGTTCTTTTTACTACTCGGGTGGCCCAGTTTATTATTTAATGATTATTAAATTAACCATTTTCATTCATATCGGACTTGATTTAAGTGGCTAGATTATTCGGTGTAACGTCCAATTGATTAGAGAGTAATTTAAGTTTTTGGGCTTCTATATTTGAATGGAATAGTCATTATGGTTTATTCACGGGGCTTTGCGATTAGTCTAATTAAGCGTTTTTATTTCATTTCCGACGAAATGTAATGTAGATTTTCGGTAATTTTAGTAGTTCGATTTACTTGACCTATCCGAGGCGATTTAGATACGAGTGTAGAATTTAACCATTGATTTCGATTTCGATTTATCAAGGACAACTATTTTCTACAGCCATTAGTTGCGATTAATGCTAAGACCGTTAATTTCATGGAATTTATTATATTACCGGAGTTAGAATCAATGCAATGGGGAATTGTGGTTTTTATCTTTAATTCTATTATTTAATCTTGCAATCAACTTTTAGAGTTTCGTGTGGGTTGTGGATTTTAATTTTTAATTAGGCACTAAACCGGGAAATTCGTTTGTTAGGGGCTAGTTAATGCAGTTTCGTTTATTATTAGATACCGTACTAAGGGAAGCCCTCAGATTATGTCGTAAAATGTAGAGCAGAGCTGTCACCATCAGTGAGATTTAAATCATTTTTATGATTTAAATACATTTTTTGATTTAAATACTTTCGAGTTTAAATCTTTTTTCTGAAAGTGATTTTTAATTTATGATTTAAATCTTCCTGAAAAGTATCTTTGATTTAAAAATAGTATTTAAGACTTTCTAAAAGGATTTAAATCAGTAAAAAGATTTAAATCTTAAAAAAAATTTGAATCCTTAAACAGATTTAGATTTAAATCATTAAAAAGAGTTTAACTATAATAAAATACAGCAATAAATACATCCTAAGTATTTTAGTTCTATGTTTATTTTGTATTTTGTAATGAAAATTTTTTAATGCGTATTACTTAATTTTCTTTTTTATATATATATTGGCTATATGGGAAACTTTTGTATCATTGATTTCTTAAAAATATATATTCCCGATAATTTCGATGAAAGTTTCTGCGTCATAAACACACCCCTTACGAAGTAATCACTCTGTAAAAAGCAAACAAAATACCATAAAAAAACCTAGCTAAAAAGTAAAAGAGATTTTTCCGCCAGAAAAATATTTCTAGGAAAAATTCAAATCAAAAATATATAAAGAAAGATAATTGATAATAATAGGCTTTTGTCAAATTTTAAGTTGATTTTATCAAAAAGTAATTGTCAAAAAAAATAAAGCTTGTTTTTTAATGGAATTTTTGACACATTGTCAAATATTTAAAAGCTGCTAGCATGCACATAATGAGCTATTTTGTATGTTTGATGTTAGTGTTTTCATTTTAATTAATATAATCGGCTAACATAATAAGAAGTGCAAAGTTACCAATTATGTGAGTGCTAACGGCTTTTAAACATTCGACAATGTGTCAAAAATTCCATTAAAAAAATGAGGTTTAAATAACATTTTAATTTGGTTTTTGTATGTTATTTTGACGTACCTATTGAGGATTGTATTGTTTTTTAAAATTTAGATTGGGTGACGTCACACTTTTGCTTTTTTTCGCTTAATTTATATAAATAACATTTTGATTACGCTCTAAGGGGTTTTTAATGGTACATTACCAACGACGCCAATTCGTTGTACATAACCAACCAAATGATTTCAATCTTTTTTACATTTTAGATCATTTTTAGGAAGTATTTAAATCTTTTCAAAAGATTTAGATTTTAAAATATATTTAAATCTTTTCAAAAGATTTAAATATTTCCTAAAATGATTTAAAATGTAAACAAGATTTGAATATAAAAAAGATTTATTATTTAAATCTTTCTTTATATACAAGACGATCTTTAATTTAAATCGTTTGTCCAAATGAAAAGTATCCTTGATCTTTGATTTAAATCATTTTTAAAATGATCTTAAACAGCTCTGATGTAGAGTACATATTTTCGACGTATTTTCGTTCATTGTCGTTGACTTTATTGAACTTTGTTCTCGATTTATTAAATTAAAGGTAGAGGCACGCTATCTTTTTGATATTAATATTGGAAAGTCGTTCGGATTATCTTTTTGCCAAACTCGTTTCGTGCGTTGTTTTTATTTAAGTATATTTTGCTGCTTTTGGTTCGCTATGTGGACCGTACTTGAACTATTCACTTGAATTATTAAAATTCGGGAAGAGTTATGCCTTTTATTTAAGAATAATATTGGAGGGTCACTCAGACCATTTATTTGACAAATTTGTTTAGTATGACTTTTTATTAAAGTTTATTTTAGTGCCCTTTGTTCGTTATTTAGATTTTACTTGAATTCTTTTATCAATATGGTATGGATTTTATCTGCACCAGACTAGGAACGATCCAATTAATTACATTCATTTATCTGTTATTTTGTACTATTGCTATCAGTTACTGCTTTCAACGATTATTTCCTCCTTCTAAAGGGCTGTAATTTTATTTTTAACTGATAATGTCGGCTTCCCTTGGGCGAACTTAATATTTTTAGTTTTTTTGCATAACTAATATTAAGCTATAATTGTATTATATTTCGATTGCTCTAATTATTATTACGGGGGTGCTCTTTTCTCATTTATTCTTTTTTTTACTTTTGGTTCAGTATTGAAATAGATTTCAAAGAAAAATCCCTTTAATCGGTAATTTGAAATTCTGCTAAATTATTTTTTCGAACAGAGAGTATATAATAGCAATCGGTTACCCTTATTGTTGTGACTAGTTACTAGGGAATGTTTCCGTTCCTAGGGTCCTTCCACCGGGCAGGAATTTGGTTGTCCTTTCCCCGGGCGAGAGTTTGGGAGCCTTTTCACCAGGCGGGAACTTGATGCTTGATGGTTCGCCTACCTGTCTGGACACCTGTAGATTTGGCTTGGCAGAACTTGCTTACATAGTGTGACCTGACTGTCTGGAATAACTGTTACTTTTACGTTAGCACCTTTGGTCCTAATAAGTTATTGCGCCCTTCTTATCTTTGCGGTTTACGTGATCACGATCCCGCGCGGTAGACCAAACCCAAGTTTTCTTTTTACTATCCCCTATTTCTCGCTGGGGCTCTTAGGCACTTAAGCGGTGCCTATTTCATCTTCATTTACTTAAATCTACATAGAGTTTTGGTCAACCACTGATAAATTTTATATTCCTATTGCTAAGTTCATTATTATTAGATGGTTTAGTTTTATTGGGGTTCAAACCACTTACAATCATTGGTATCACACCTGAAACTATTTATATTAATATTTTTGGCCTCCTCAATTTACTTTTACACTTGTTAGTATTTATCGCTTTTTTTGCAATTATCTTGGCTCATGTTGATCTTTTCAAATAAAGAGATAGTATTTTATTTGCGGCGTTTTTATTTGACTCGACACATTTTCTTATCAAAACTTTTCAGCTCTTCTAGATTTGGTGGTAACCTCTTTGCGATTCTTACCGGCAAGGTTTGCTTTGAGGGGCGGAGGTCTTGCAGCAAGTTCCACGAATAACGCGGGGATCTGCAGTTTGGTCCGTAACGAACTCGGTGACGCTCAATGAACCTATCCGGTTAATTGAGCAGCGGGCAAATTGCGCTCTCACTTTACAACTTGCTACAAGGCTTTACATTCCGACCTTGTCGGATGGTATTTTTTTGAACGTAGGAAGCCGAAGCCACGACTATCGTCCTAATAAAGTCCGGAAATTTTGGATTTTCATACAATTTTGCCATTTAAAATCGTTTTTAAACGGATTTTAGACGATAAAAACATATTTTAAATTAAACGAACTGTCAAAAGTATTATTTAGATGCCCAGACGTTTAAAACAATATTGAGTCATGGCCCTCTTCTAAAATTTACAAAATTTGGTTATTGACTTTCCCAAATCAAAGGATGCCGCCCCAAGATGACTAGCTGGTAGTGTATGTATGTTATTCCTGGGGGCATTAGATTTTCGTGTTGAATTTGTGCAGTGAATTAATCCACTCCGATTGAAGCTGCCAGTAAAGAATCTTAACTAACATTATAAATGCGAATAACTAATTATAAATGCGAATGTGTTTATTTGTTTGTTTCTTACGCTTTCACTCATAAACTACTCAACCGATCATCATGAAATTTTGTACAGATATTTTCAAGAGTATAGTAAAGGACATAGGACACTTTCAGCTTTTTCCACGCGTAAACTACTTATGATGAAATTCTGTACAGATATTTTAAGAGTAGATATAGTAAAGGACACTTTTGGCTTTTACCCGCGGCTTCACTCGCGTTGTTTACTACGGTTAGTTTTGATGTGTAAACATCTTACGCGGAGGTAAATCTCGGCAAACGGGACGGAAATGTGCATGCGAATGTGGACGGAAACGCGGCTGTGACATCAAGACCATGCGCAGTAATTTTATGAGGGCTGCTCAAATATTCGTGCATATCGATATAGGATATGTTTACACATCATTGTCTCGAGTTCTAGCAGGCTCGCTCATTTTTGTTATTATGTTTGTATTTTTTTAAATAAAATATGTTTGATTTACCGATTTATAATTTATTTATTAAATACAAAACATGGCAACTATAGACTTATTTATAAGTTATACCGATTTTGCGCAGTAATCTACCGATTTTGAAAGCCATGATCTCCTGATTTACCATTTTAACGTTCGACTATCCGTCTCATAATCAAAACCACATAAATCAATGCTCATAACACCCCAACTGTAATGATTATATTTATACTAGTTTGTAGATCGTATCCTAGGAATTATGAGCTCATAGTACCGAAGTGAAATTTTAATATTTTGCTTTCAAAATTTTTCCATTTCGACACGCAAAGGAGTGGCGAAAAGAGCCATTTTTCGATACTACTTTTGTTGACTGGTTGGTATCATATTAACCAAATTATTGAATGTCAAGGTTCACTAGCAAAAATTGCGACACCTCTTTGAATGAGATTTCTACTAATAAAGACGTCAACAATTACGAGATGGCTACGCAACTCTAGATCGGGACTAGAATAAATTAATGTTTCTTATTAAAGATCCTGCAAAATAGAAAACCTAGTATAAAATACCCGTTTTAAAAGACATTTGGCGCACTCGCACGTTAGGAAACCTCCCGCAACCGGGCCGTTTCCTAATGCAAAAATGCTCGTGCAAAAAAATGGTCTTTTAAAACTTTAACGTGGCTCTTTTTGACAGGAAAATAATAAAAAAAAACTACAACAGCACGTGGTGTTTGCCAACATCGCAAAATCAGCCTCGCAAAAGCTTGGTGCGCTATTTCGCAACAAAAAACTGCATACACCACAGCAGCTGTTCTTGCTTTACAAAGACCGTGCTTAGAATATTGCTCAAACATCTAGGATGCCGCACCTAAGCACACCCTAAAGCTGCTGGATTCCATTCAGAAGAGAGATGTGCGTCTCGTCGGCGACCCGGAGTTGGCCCGGGATCTGGATCGTCTGGAACACTGCAGACATGTGGCCATTATATCCCTGTTTTACAGATATTTTCAGGGCAGATGTTCCCAGGATTTGGCTCGTATCATCCCGCCCCCAGCCAAGATGGCAAGAGCGCCCCGTTCGTTGTACAACTGGAAACACCTAGAACGTCGCTTTACAAGGACTCCTTTGCCTGGCGCACCGCATTACTGTGGAACTCACTTTCAGGGCATCTGTTTCCCCCTAATTACAACCTTCAACTAGTCAACAACCGTGTCAATCAACATCTTCGCACACACACACCGCTCGTCAAGTGTCATAGGACAAATGACACCTTCTCTCCCAACGTGAGAGATGTTCCATTGACTCGATAATACGAGTCCTGAGCATATTTGTCAATCACACGTGATTCGTGTCGACCAATAAAAACGTAGAACGCACACAGCGTTTAGGACAAAATACGCCTTTCTATGATTCGAGAGTCATCAGAATCATTGGGAAACATATCCCTCAAGTTGGAAGGTAAGATGTGGTTCAATGAAATAGGGATGTAAAATAATTATCGATTTCGTGCGATGGGAACAATCGCATATTTGAAGAATTGAATACATCCTTATCATAGATCACACCTTCTATTCCCACCACGTGATGGACAGATGGCTATTTCATTAGCGACTAGTTCACAACTTGCATTTCATTTGTTATTGATTGTAATAGAAATAGAATTTTTTAAAGGTTGTTTGTAAAGTTTTTTTACTTGACTTTGGGCATACCTTGGTGTAGTTTTGGTTAGTTTTTGTTAGATGCGCCCCCGTAGAGAGCGAAGCGAGCGGAAGGCCATGCGTGAAGTGAAATATTAGACATTCTAAAATAGTAAACAAACGCTAGACCAATAGTAAACGGAATGCATGTTGTGATGGTGCCAACACTAAGAACATTTCTCTGTTCTAGGGAAATTCGTAAAAAGTACCTCTATATCTACTCTAGGGAAATTCCGCAATCTCTAGGGAAATAAGAAAACTGCCGTAAATTCCAGGGAAATTTCAGAAGTTTTAAAATAAAGCTTTTCTTAACTTTGAAATAAGTGACATAATTCTAATATATTTCCAATAACTTTCCCAACTAATTTTTCCCACGGATTTAAATCTAGAGAAAAAAATTTCAATCTAGGGAAATTTCAAAAAAGCGAAATGTAATAAGGATGAGATCCTATCGATTTTCATGCAATGCGGACAGTCGCATATTTGAAGAATATAATACAACCCTATTTCCTTGGTCCATAATTTTATTGTTATTGGCACTTTTCCCTATAGGTTTGTGTCACAATATGTATTTACTTTGTGTTACGGAAAAATCTCTGAACTTCTCTCGGGGAGCCATACTTTATCAGATATGGCAAGTCTGTTTTAAAAATAAATCATTGCTATGTTTGTCCTTTACCATGCCTGCGTTTGACTATATAAGTAGACATCAGTCTCCTTAGGAACCAGAAAAACTTCGTCTCCCGCGTAATCGGTAGCTTTCGAATGACTAAATATTAACTTCGATTGCTGTTAATCTAGGAAATATGATGTAAAAAATATCTGAACTTCTTTTCATGAGAGCCAACTGCACCGCGCCTCTAACCTAATTCATACCTTTCAAATTAAGCCAATATGATATTCTATTTGGCATCATAGCTCTGGAGTGCCCAGTGACACCAAATCCTGACACAATGGATTCCAAAAATAAGTTATCGTTTTCACCAATTGATGATCCCATGAAAACTCCGATTCTTCTGCCTTTAACTTCTGTTGGATTTACACCTAAAAGAACCGACTTGGTTTGTAAAACAATAGGTACCTATATGAATGAATTCAAAATTGCATTATAATAAGTTATACCTGCATCAATAAGTGCTTCAAAAGTCCTTTCTAATATTAAACGTTGCATAGGATCCATGAACGTACATTGCTGACGATGGATACCAAAATAGGAATTGTCGAAATACTCGGTAGGAACAGTACCAACTTTGTTGCTAACGCCCCTCTCACCTTAAAATTGCCAAAATAAATCCAGCTATAGTCTTAAAGTAGCAATACCATTGCAAATGAAATTTGTCACAAATTTAATATTCATACTATGACAAATAACTAATTTCCACCATTGATTTGTATAGGAGTGGATAAGCAATAATCGCCTGTCGCACTACACAAAAGTGGCAACCTATGGGCGAAAAAACAGGTTTCTGCGCATGACAAAATCGACGTAAAATGGAAAAACGTAAACAAAGTAGGTACCGTTTTGTCATGCGCACTAAAACACTTGCCGTCTCAGCAGGCGTCGGTCAGGATCGAACTTCGCTTTTGTCTTTGACGTGTTTTCGTTTTGACGGCGCGGCGTTTTGAGTTAATAATTCGAGTTTTTACTTTCTTTGGACCTAGTGTCTGTAGTTGCTAAAAAGTTTTAGTTTAGTGGTTCACGTTTGTGGTTTGTGCGTACCCTATTTTGATTTTCGTTTAAATTGAACAATACGCACATACACAATGGACGATGCTACCAAAATAGAAACTCGAAAATGTATGGTTGTGTTTTGTAGTAGTAGAGGCAAAATACCCGGGATTTCCTATTTCAAGTAAGTCTAATTATTATAAGTATTACTCATTTATACCTTATTGTTTGTTTCACTATGCTAACTGGGGCCCATTTCACAATCGGCAAGACTCCTCTACCGAATATTTGGTGAAATAATCCCTTTCGAAGTCCGGTCCTGCCTATTTACCTTCACGGTGCAACAGCTAGCTCCTAATAATTTTCTAATGCGCAAGTCCAAATTGAAATCTCTTTGTTTACATTTCGCGGTCGTAAATTTGCCATGTTTGGTCTATTTATTGCTTATCCACTCCTATACAAATCAATGATTTCCACACATTTAAGACCACTAATTTGAACTCCGATTAGTCACTTTAGTCTCTCGCTACATTAATCAGTGTATTGAATAGCACTGAGTAGTTTCGCAATGAATAATCGTATTTCAAACTAGTGGTCATTAACTGTTAAAGTTTGTTCAAAATTTGCGGGAAGAATGTATTTATTTTTACCTTGTCTCCAACGAGTTCCAACCAAATCTTTATTCTCTAAGAGGTTGTTCTGAAACTGCTCGATATTTAAAGATTGTGGAAAATAGCCACCAATTCCAGAAATGACGACATCATCCTTAACAAGTTCGATCTCTGGGGGAGTCATCACTTTATCAGATACGGCAAGTCTGTTTTAAAAATAAATCATTATTATGTTTGTCCTTTACCATACCACTTATAGTATAAATGCATAAGGACGATCTACTTAATATTAACTTGGATTGCTGTTAATCTTGGAAATATGTTGCAAAAAGTTTGGGTACAAAAGGTTCAAAATGAAACTAGCTCGAAATCAAGAAATTTGAATGGTTAGATTTGTTTACACATTCACTTCGATTAGTAAAGTATCTAGTTTCCAAGATTATTTATAAATGTGTGACTTAAAAAATTGTGACATGGTTTCGCTTTACAGAATCTTCAATTCGACACATATCCAGAGCAATGAGAAGCGAAAGCGATATTTTAAATTTACTCAAAAAATATGTATTTTTATAAAAAGAAAATTATTGCTTATACAGAGTGGCAATATGAAAACTTACGATGGCTATATTTTCTACCCTAAAGAAAAGGAGGAGAGAAAAGCAAAAAAATATAATTTCTACAAACAACCGGAAGAATAAAAATGAGGTATTTTGAAACACTACACTGACCCACTTTAAATTACACTACCTCACTTGTGACATCTCTCTGGAAAGCTTATCCGTTCTTGGGGGCGTGCAGGTTGTGCAGGCACAAAGGCGGTGAAACTGAAGGGCGGCCGCAGGCCGCCTGTAGAAACAGTAAGATACATTTACGTTTTGAATATAAAAGTATGCAAAATTAAATTTTATTTTTATGACATTCCACAGAAACTAAGCTTAAAACCCTTTATGGGGATATGTACAATTTTGAGAAAATGTTTTAAAACTGGCTTTGGCAAAATTTCTCAGGAAAAATTTGAAAATAAGCGTAAATGATGAAAAAGGATCCGAAGCCTAAAATAAAATAATATTATATATTAAAAATCTCTTTTTTCCTTTTGTAATATCGCAAATATTGTTTTTTTTTTGTGAAATATTCAATAAAAGTTGCATCTTTTAAATCATTTAAAATTTAAGGTGCTTGCTGTTATCACTTGTGTCTGTATTTATTCTTCAAAATGGATGGTATTATACGGAAGAACGAGTAGAAATTATTTGTCTTTATGGTGTTATTTGAGAACTGCTATGAATTACTTTTAGTGAAAGGCATCCTGACAAAAACGTCAGCGACTTCCACATAAGAGATTTGGTTTCAAAATTTCAAGAAACTAGATCCGTTAATAAACAAAGAGGCAATAACCGAACGTTTTGGATGAAGATGTGCAGATTGAGGTTATTGGCTAAATTTCGATAATTACAACGCGTCATTTAGCAGCATTTACCGGCATTTCCAGAGAATCTGTTAGGAAAATAATGAAAATGCATAAATATCAGAATGAAAATTTTGCAAGGATTAGGCGACGATGATCCGGACAGAGAAGAATTCAGTTTTGTGAAACCTGATAGCAAAACATTTGCTTCAGTGAAGAGTCTTCTCTTTTCCTAAATAGCCATATGAATAAATAGAACTATCGCTACTGACGTGACGTAAATACTTGGGCGGGAATACTGAAACGCAATATCATAGGTCCTTTTTTATTGAAGGAAATTTAACCGACCAAGTTTATGCTGAAATGCTCAACCAAACTACAGAGCCCTCCATTATTCATGAACTTGAAAATCAAAGACACAAGGCAATCTCAATTTGGACGATGATCTACACTTTCAGCAAAATAGTGCACCCCCTCACTAAGCTGCTCTTATGAGAGAGTGGTTTGACCAAAATTATCCAAACCAGTGGATTTGCAGAAGAGGGACAATAGAATGGCGACCAAAATCATCTGACCTTACCCCTATGGACATTTTTTTCTAGGGCTACATTAAATCGGTAGTTTACAAAACATAACCGGCTTATCTTGGAGAATTGCGTCAGAGGATAAATAAAATTGATGCTTGTCGAAGAATTCGAAGCAACATTTTTCAGAAAGTTAGAGAGGAATTCGAAAATCAACTTTGTTTCTGTTTGGAACAAAATGGACATTCATTTGAAGCACTTAATAAAATGGTATGAAACAAAAGAGCAAAAAACAAGTATTTGTGTTTTTGCAAGAGAAAGAAAGTTTTAGCACTACAATAGTGTTTTAACGTAGGCTTGGGATCCTTTTGGATAATTTACGTTTATTTTTTAGTTTTTCCTGCTGAATTTTACAAAAAAAAACAATTTTAAACATTTTTCGTACTTAAATCTCATTAATTATGGTGTAGCTGAAAAGCATTTTTGATAAGCGTTTCAGCGTTGTTTGAAACAACGGTTTCAGAGAGGTGTCACAAGTGGGGTAGTGCCATTTAAGATTTTAAATTGAGGGTAGTGCTCAGGAGTGGATGATGGTCCGCAAAGACCGCATTTTTATTCCCCCGCGTTTTTTTAAATGCTATTTTTTTGTTTTTTGATATCTTCTTTAGTGTAGAAAATATAGTCATTGTAAGTTTTCATATTTTCTCCTTGTATAATATTAGCCAGAATTGCCCTTAAATGACTTATACTTAAAATTAATAAAAATATGCAACTATATTATAATGTAATATTAGATTTTAAAAAAAAAGTCGCGTGTGACACAGTACACGGGTTAAAAAAATTAATAATTCTTTACCGAAATGAGCTTAATAACATTAACCTATGAATCCAAATACACTGCGAATATATAATAGAAAATTATGTTATAGTGTAAAACGGGTAGGAGTCCTGGAGAAGTCCGATTCAATCGCGAACAGTAAAAATAACCGATTTCATGGAGAGGGAGCGAGAGAGAGAGAGAGAGAGAAAGAGAGAGAGAGAGAGAGAGCGAGAGAGAGAGAGAGAGAGAGAGAGAGAGTCATATAATTGATCTATCTTGCGAGACGAAAATATCAAAGCGTGTCGTTACACGGCCTTGAAGTATTCAAGTTAAAAAGTGTGCTTGTGGACCACACACCAGAAGTAAAACTTCATCCGCCCAGACGGGGCCGTTGCGTTGAAGGATCCCGTGCAGGCGACGGACGTGAAAGAGAGGAATAAGTCTATGCTTGGTTTGAATTGCAAACGGGCCGCATGAAAATCGTGGGTCTCGGTATATCTCCCTCCCTAACTTCGATACATATTTTATACCATTACAAGTCACACATTTTATAACGTTCGCTTTGCTGTATCACACATTGCGTATAATTTTTGTTACACGTTGCCATGGGATATTGCCCATCAAATCCCATCGTCCTCCCCCAGGCTGGAGAACACCGAAGTACAAAGTCTGGAG
>MU183179.1:0-49440 GCA_016904865.1 Pissodes strobi
ATTCTAGTGTGAACAAACGCATGATTGAGAAACATATCTATGACAGTGTTCTTTAAATTGGCCTTTAAAGCGTGTTTTGTAGAATGGTCCATAAATAACCTGAACTGATGAGTTGCCTAACATTTAAATGATTTGCCACAACTACACCAAGGCCTTTCTTCATTAGCACCGTTTAATCCTTTTATCAATATTTGTTGCCATCTTCTATTATTTATAGCCGTGTTCCAAATAGTAAAAACACGATATTGTATCTGTTCTGGTTCTGGTTGGTTAGTAAATTAGGATCTCAGCAGATAAGCCGGCTACGGTGGTAAATTTCATTCATTCACAAAATGATGTTTGGATATATTTACAAACCTGTACTAGTAATATTTTCTTATATTTCAAATTGTTAAATTATTTCGTAGTAACGTGCAAGTTATCATCTAAAAAATCCGTAAATGCTAATAATCCAGTAAGCAAAGGTTTTCAATGTAGAAGTCTTTTTGTCACAGGTTCTATATGTTTTTTGGGGTGCTGAATTCGAATCTGAGGTTTGCCACCTCCGCAGACGTCGGCTTCACTAGGAAAATTGCAAGAAACCTCAAAATTTTGCATTTTTTTTCACTTTTTTAACTATAACTCGAAACCTAAGCGTTTTCTGATGATAACTATGATATGCCTAATTAAAGTAGACACAATTTACTACAAAAATGTATAATAATAATAACTCTAAAGTCTAGTCAATCCATAACGTCGTTAGACCGTGTTGAAAAAATTATATTTCTTGACTTTACGGTAAAAAAGCTGACGTTATTCTAGCTGAACGCAAGTGCCCTAATATCAACTTCATACACCTCTAACATCGATTATATTATGAGTATTATAAGATCCTTTACACAAATAGTGCACTAAATAAAAATCGGCCTTTCCCATTGGTCGATCCGCATGGCCCTCCGCTCGCTTCGCTCGCTACGGGGGCTCATGAAAAGGAAACTAACCAGGTGCGCTAACCCAATCTAACCCAAGACATACTCAAAATCAAGAAACATTTGGAAACATAATCTTAAAAAAAAAAATTAAAAAAAGCGACGGGGTTCGAACCCGCGTTTTCCAGGTGAGACCCTACGATCTAAACCTCTACACCACGAGAGCTCTTGATAGAAACCGATTGCATCACGCAGACATATCGTAATACGAGATGGATCGACCAATAGGAGAGGTCGATTTTTACATAGTGCACTATTTGTGTAAAGGATCTTTAAATGCATATTATGATTATCTGGTATCCAGGTTACATTTAAGGAATTTTCAAACGTGAGTGAAGTCCATATAATATGGTCAACGGACCTTCTAGTTCAAACGAAATAGTACTACTCTTAATTCAGGGGAAAGAAGGTTTTAATAAAAGCAAGTATATTTAGAATAAACTTGTATTTACACAAAAAAAAGCTAAAAAACACCGTTATTTACTAATTCTCATATTTATTCGTTTTCCTCATCTACAGAATTATCACCTGAAGCAACGAGAATTGAAAGTTTAGATGACTATAATAGAATCCACGCCGTTCATGTTCATTCTTCTTCCATGTTTCAAAATTTCCTTTTTCTTGCTCATTACTATATCGTATGTAAAGACTGGGATAGATTCTGTAATTAGGTCATCAACATTATCTATAAAAGTATCTGATGGAGGGTGCTGTGCCAAATTGTACACTTGAGAACGTGCATCTTCAACAAAAATAGCAGTTGCTGATTTAACAATCCTTGTCCTTTCTTTTTTCTCTGACAACCTCTTCCGATCTCAAGTATCAGTAATAATCGTTTAACCTGTAGCCTTGAAATACACAATATAAGGCATACTGACCGTTACAAATACATCATTACCATCCTTCTTAAGAGGCGATGTTTTACTGTTCTTGGGTGAGGATAGTCACCTTCAATCTCATTTATTAGTTCGTCAATTGTAAACTGGCATTCTTCATTACAATTTTCAAGATATTTAGAAATATATTGCATTTCTCCATCCACATCACTTCTAGGTGTACCTTGTATTTTTGTTTGGCGTTTGGGGAGGTAGAGCTCTTTCATGTATAAAAAAGGTATTGGGCATCAGCATCTGGCAAATCATACACTGAACTTATACGATGCAAAATAGCATGTCCGGCTTCATCATTTCGTTCTTTCAGCAGCCTTTTCATGTTTTAGCCTACAGTTCATTGAATCACAGGGTACATATGCTTGCGGCGTTGTGGTGGCTTATTAATTTGTTTGTTTAAATAATCTGTTGACGCTTCGTATGCACATATAAAACAGTGGGTTTTAGATGATAATTGAGGAATATCTGAGCGAAGTGTAGATGAGTTACTACTCTGTGTATTCGTCTTATGGGCAGCATTAATCAGTTTTTCATTAGTATATCTCATCCTACATTTTTCGTCTACATCAACTTCTGTAGCAATCTTGCATCTATTAAACAAAACTATTTTACCATCTTGTCGACCTCTACTTGCTACAGTGAGACCATCCAACCCCTTTCCCTTCACTGCAGTCGTTTTGGTTCCACCATCTCACTTGTTTTATTGTTTTGGTTACACGAGACCCACTAAACTGTATGGAGTGGTAGTGTTTCTCGGTGGCATCGAACTTCCGGCATTTGTGGAGGGGGTGCAAAGTTCACAAAAGAATGTACCGGGACGTCCTCAGGCCCTTGTGACGCCTGCAAATGTATACCTCATCAAATAAATTTATTATTATTATTATGTTTTCCTTTCCCTTTTCTCATGTGTTTCCTGGTTCTTCAGGTGGGGTACGGGTTATCACCAAACACTCCCATCTATTTTTGACTCAAAAATCTTCTCACGATTCTGGTGGTGTTCAGAACAACAGCTTTCTGCATCAGGAAGGGGATGTATCTTTGCATTCCCAATGGTTCCAAGCTCCTGCATAGCTTCTTCGGCACAATTCCCGTGGCTGAGATGACGGAACAATTGTGACTTTGTTCAACTTCCACATCTTATTTAGCTCGTCCGCTAGTTCTGTGTATTTGCGTTTCTTCTCTGCGATGGTTGCAAGGATGTTGTGGTTGTTGGGTTCAGCGATGTCCGCATTGATGGCTTCCTTCGTCTCTTTGTATCTTACGATGATGTCCGGCTTGTTGTACGATACGCAGCGATCAGTGATGATGGACCTGTCATGGTAAATGGTGTACTGTCTGGTGTCGTTGACAGGCTCGGCTCGTATTTGTAGTACGGGAGCTTAGGATTATCTGTGATGACTCCTAGCCTGTGGCATATGTCTTGATGGATGATTGTTGCCACCTGATTGTGCCAATGTAGTAGTCGGTTTGTGCTAGTAGACTGCAGGCTGCTGTGACATGTTGGATGGTCTCAGATTTTTCTTGACATTTCCTACATCTGTCGTCTTTAACTTTAGGATCCTTGACAATATGTTTCCGGTAGTTCCTCGTATTTACCACTTGGTCCTGAATTGCAATCATAAACCCGTCCGTCTCAGGAAAAAGTTCCCCAGCCTTCAACCACGCGTTTGATGCTTGTTTATCAACATAGGGTTGGTCCAGGTCATAGGGGTGTCTTCCGTGGAGGGCCTTACTACGCCATTCTCGGTGTTTCTCGTCACTGCTGTGTACTTTCTCATTCTCTTGCGCATCTTCATTTGCCAGGTTGAGTGGCGTATATTTGTTATCAGTTTTGCACACACTTTGATGTAGTGGTGATGTGGTCTTTCTTTGATGGAAGTATGTTCTTAGCAGTTTGATTTCCTTATTGTGTAGGTTCTTGATATCAATCAACCCGCGTCCTCCTTCTTTTCTTTTCAGTGTCATTCGTAGGGTACTAGATTTGGGGTGGTGTTTTCTATCTTTTGTCATTTCAGTTCTTGTTTTTCTCATGATGTTCTCGAGGTCTGTTGCTGTCCACGTTATTATTCCAAATGAGTATGTGAGTATGGGAATTGCCCAGGTGTTGAGGGCTTTCACCAAGTTCTTGCTATTTAGTTCGGTTTGGCAGACCTTTTTAACTCTTGTGAGATACTCTTTCGTCAGCTCCCCTTTGGTGTTTGTCTGCTCGATTAGTTTTGCTTGTTCATACCCTAAGTACTTATACATGTCTTCTTCTGTCATTGCTTCTATCAGTTTTCCACTTCGCAACTCTATCCCTTGTCCTCTGGTTTTTCCTTTCTCTATTTTAATAATCTTGCATTTGCCAGTTCGAAATTCATACTTATATCTTTGGTAAACATCTTAACTAGCATGGTGAGCTCTTTAAGTTGGTCGTGGCTTGGTGCATACAGTTTGAGATCGTCCATGTATAGCTGATGTGAGATGGTGTGTTCCTGTTGGTTGTTCTTCAGTGTGTAACCTATTCTTGGCCTATTTATCATGTTTGAAAGGGGGTTCAGGGCGATGCAAAACCATATAGGGCTTAATGAATCCCCTTGATAGATTCCTCGGTTGATTTTGATCTCTGGGGTTGTTATGTGTTTTTCTTTCGTTCTTAGTTGTATCACTGTTCTCCACGTTTTCATCAGGTGTTTTAGAAGGTTTCTTATCTTTGGGTGTACTCTGTACAGCTCTAGGACTGAGGTACGCTATCGTAGGCTTTCTGGTAGTCCACATAACAGCAGGATAACTTCTTCTGTTTCTTTTTCACATCATTGAGGATGGTGGAATCAATGATGAGTTGTTCCTTGCATCGTTTAAATCCTTTTCGACACCCTTTTTGCTCTTCACTCATCAGATTCTGCCCCTCTATGTGCACATTCAGGATTGTTGTAATGCAGGATGTTATTATTTTGTAGATGGTCTGGAGGCATGTAATAGGTCTGTATTTGGAGGGGTCTGCTGACAGTTTACCTTTGGGGAGGAGGCATGTCCTTCCTTCTGTGATAAAGTGGGGTACTTTTTGGGGGGTCTTTGATGATGTCATCAATCGCTTTCGCTAGTTGTTTGTGTGTGCTTGTAAATTTTTTATACCAGTAGTTGTGAATATTGTCCCTACCTGGACTCTTCCAGCTGTGTGTTTTCTTTATTACCTGTGAGACAAGTTCCTCCGAGACGATAGGCTCTTCCATTGGTCTGATCTTGAAGTTTTCTTCTTCCTCTTTCTTCAACCAGCTTGCAGTCGAGTTGTGTTGTTTACTTTCACTACAGAGGTTGGACCAGTAGGCGGTGATGTTTTCACTGCTTGGTACTTCTTCCACCTGTTCGTTAGCTCTCGGTCCTTCTTTTAGTCCTTGGTAGAATTTAATTTCATTGTTGGTGATTTCTTTATTCTGCCTTTTTCTCTTGGTACATTCAGAATATCTTCGTAGTCGTTTGCTGAAAGCTGTTAGCTTATTATTATTATTTAGGTGCGTTTGAACTACTGATCAACTAGTTTTTTTTAATAAACTCTATGGGTTGTTAGTTAAAATTACAATTGATGAATTTAGTATTTATAAATGAGTAGTTAGGTTGGACTGAAATTGATTTTTTTTTTCTGTTCGACTTTATATAGGTCTGGAGTTGAACATTTCTGTTTGCGATATTTACATATTTTAGACTCCATTGTAGTATGTTGTTATTATAAGCTATGTTAAAAGTTGTTTTGTGTTTTGAAAATGTTGGAAAAATATTATGTATCGTTAGCTATCAATTTGTTAAATATAGTTTTATGCACTTTGGGGTCTTAAGTAGCGGTTTTTATCCCTGATTTCGGGGACTAAAGTAGCACTTTTAATCCCTACGGTTTAAACGTAAAATTATTGAATTATAAAGCAAAATTATGTATTTATTAATTTAGTACAGTGCCTATATTACAGAATAACCTTTCACATAAAGCACTGAAATAGAAAACTAACAAGAAGCTTACAAATTTATTTGTCAAAATCGTGTCACAAGGTTACAATTATTTTTACTAAGTAAAACCTAATTTTTAGTATCATTATTAATATTAACGTTTATGCTAACGCCACTAGTTATTTAAGTTAAAAGGGGTTAAAAATTGGTGTCTGCAATATTTTTAGTTAACGTATTCTGTGGAAAAGTCACCGTGGAAGATGTAATTGTGTTTCGTACAACGGAACTGGACGTAACGGAAACTTATGAGGAAGTGGCGACAAAAATTTGGCCAGCCACGTTTTTCTTCTAGTTTAGGCGCTACGTTTCCAACCACCACGTCGTTAAAGTTGATCCAGATTTGCTCCCGAATCTGCAAGTAAAAATGCCGAAGTTCTTCTGAAGCAGTGCCCGGTATACAGCTGTGCATTTGGTAGTTTCAGATATTCGGCAATTTTTGTTGGCACCCAGCCAAATATGTTTTTACCGATAGGTTGTGATGTGCATCGTCCGTTTCTGTACCCGACAAAAAACCTCGTATGTTGTGTAGGTGGTCTTAGAGCAATATATTTTTTCACCAATTCTACCACATCTGTAGAGTTTTAGTGGATCTTGTAACCACAAAGGAGCAGTTCTTGTGGTCTTTTGTGTCCCGTACATTTACCAGAAAAAAGTGTCCATGATCCAAGCCTGCAGTTAACTGGCACAGCTCCTTCCCTCGACAGGTCTCAGCTACACTCATAATTACAAAATTGATGGTAATTAGGTACCATATTTATTAAAAAGTCTTGATTTGAAGCTTTTTGTAGAAATTCTTTGATGTTATGTAAGTCCAGAATCATTGATTTCTTCGGTTTATAACCATCATTTTTCCTTTTTAAAAATGCGGTAAGTTTACTGAACTTGCTAATATTGACATTGGTCTCTAGAATCATCGTGGCTTTTATCATGGAATACTGGCTCCAACGACGGCTCCTTGTGTTTCTCCGACTTTTCAAAAAAATATGCCAATAGTACCTTTTCTTCTGTGAAATTATTCACGCTTCGTTCTTCACATCATTTTGTAAAGTCTGTATATTGTTTCTTATATAGATGCTGAAATTTTGGGGGTAGCAGCTGACTTATAGCCTTTTCAGCGGCTTTTTCAATATTCATTTTTAAAATTTTCAGCAATGTGACACGTTTTTGACAAATAAAGGGATTTTTTTTAACTGCCCATAGGAACGTATTAAAACACACCAAGATTTTGGATGGATTTTGGGTGTCAACAATATAAATAACAGACAACAACGTTTATGAAAGTTTGTACATAAAGTAGGTACCAATGGTGTTTTTCTTTCTTTCTTGTAATTATTTATCTAAAGTGTCTAAAAGAGCGTATACACCACAAGACTAAAGTGTTTTTTTATCCCTCAGCGAATTCTAGCCCTCGCTTCGCTCAGACTTTTCGCCTCGGGATAAAAAATACCACTTTAGTCCCTAGGTATATAATATGCTATTGTGTCAATATTTTTGGAATAATTAAAGCAATTTTTTTTTCAACCCTCGTATTTCGTAAAAATAGGCACATTAATGGAGTATGCAGTTTCTAACGTCAAAGTAAGAAGTATCGCCTATATTATTTGATCTCTTCGCCTGTTTGCTGAACCGGTGTGATTTTAGATGCGTTTCCTTTACCAACTCCGCTTCAACCAAAGATTTAAAGTAATTTACCATTTATATGAAGATGTTTAAAATTTACAATTTTTCGTTTTCAACGATTGTGTTTCAAATCAAGATGGATGTTGCTTATGGCACAGAGGTGAGACTTGGATAGGTCACTGGCTGATGGAATAGTACATATTAATTGCATATTTGTTTGAAGTGCACGAGTTTAATTTAAAAGAATTTCTCAGATGCCGCAAGCCGCAAGCATATCTTTTTCTAAAGTCATATATGAGCCAACACATATTAATCAAAGAAAAACTTTCTTACATTTTAAACTATTTGGCACGGAAGCCAAGCAACAAGCGACTAGCTATTGACTGTGCGCTGAGTTTCTCTTTACATTTTAAATTCTGGTGCAAATAAGTCACGGGCCGGGATCGGCCTCGAACTAATTATGCTGATGACGAGCCCAGATGACGCTTGTTTATTTGCAAATTGTCTTTGCGAGCAATTTGCAGATTTGTTGAGACGTAGAAACACACACTAATAGAAAAATGAATCATGCGAGATGCCAAAGCCGCCTCTTTTGTAACTTATAAGTAGTTGGAATACATCATGCAATTTTGCATTGATTATTTTTTTCTGCGGATCGATAATCTGCATTTATTATTTATTACGAATTAATTATTTCAGTGTTAGCTGGAAATAAATCACACGATAATACAGTGAAGAAGTAAATAGAGATTGGTATTAATTAGTTTTATATGAGTGAAATATCAAAATGATAATATATTTTCAAATAATATTTAAAATAAAAGATCACTAAACTTCAATTTCACTTGGACGTAAAAACCTATTGCTAGGAATATAGATTAGACATTAGACTAACTAAAATTATATATTAGTAGCATAGCACATAGCTCTAACTAAGCCATCACATATTAAATATTTGTCTACTCCTATACATTAATCGATTTATTAGAGCAGTATCATAAAGAAGCTCATTACGATAGTGACGTTTCATTACTAAACTGAGTTTTAACCGATCAAAATTCAACATCACACGATGTTCGATCAATATCAAAGACATTTAAAATTTGTCAATTTTTAGAGTTCATATACAATTTACTTAGTAAACTTAAAAAATAGAGATTATTTTTCATTACCATGACTGGTCGTAGAAAAAAATAGCGTATGCAACTCACATTTAATGATTATTAAGACCCTCGCTTTCGTTACGACACTCGTCCATTGCTCGTATCGTAACTCCCATGCTCATGTCTTAATCAAAGACATATAATTGTCTAAGATCCGGTATTAGAAATATATACCGGTATAGTATACCCTCATCTGATATTTGACGATGACAAAGATTATATGTTAGATAATATATAGATTGAAAAATCGCAAATGGGTTGCCTAGCTAAACCTGGGGCCAATGCCGTTATACAGGATGAAACAAATTCGCTTCTCACTATTGGGATCTCGTAAACGGTAAAAGATACAGCAAAATTTAAATTGAGCAATTTAGTGCCCAGTATTTTGGCATTTTGAAGTTTGAGATATCTCGAGTACTTCCGGAGATATCCGCGAAAAACCGATTTCGATTTTCGATTTTTGTTTTTAATTTTTTTCTGACGTTTTTTTTTTTTTGGAAATATCAAAAAATATTAACATTTTCTATAGTCACTTTTTAACGGTCTACCCTAAGATGGTGTCAGTTTTCTAAATCAACGTTTCGATTTCTCAGAACCATCATCACCTTCTTCTTCTTATCACGCCCTCTACTGCCGAAGGTTAGCGATACAAATGCCAATTGTAGCTCTGGAAACTGCAGCACGAAAGATTTCTGCAGCCGAGCGGTCGAACCATCTCCTTAAATCTTTTAGCCATGAGTTCTGGCGTCTTCCTACTGATATTTTCCCTTGTACTTTGCCCTCTATTATGAGGCGTAATATTTCGTATTTATCACCTCGCATCACATGATCCAGTAGTTCTTTTTATTTGTGCATGCACTGGTGTACTTCATGGTTGGTGATCCTTTGTACCCATGAAATTCGCAGCATCCGTCTATACACATACATTTCGGTCTGTGAATTTAGTGTCCAGCTTTCACATCCATCGAGTAGGACAGAGATGCATCTGACCATTTGAGTTCTAAGTTCCAACCTGAGGTTCAGTCTTGTAAAAAATTATTTCATACTCATGAAGATTCTTCTCGCTTGCTCAATCCTAAAAAGTATTTCCCTTTTTGGGTCGCACTGACTATTGATGTTAACTCCCAAATATTTTATTGAGGTCACTTGTTCGATTGTTTGTCCCTTGACACGCAGGTGTGCATGTATTGCACAAGAATTTACAAACAGACACAGAAAGCATCAAGGAGCAATGTTAAGAGACGATAACAACGAGATAATTCTAGGAGTAGAAGTTAAGTTTGCGAGATGGAAAAAATATATCGAAACACTTTTTAATGATGATAGACCCTGCTCCCCACCGCCATATTTAATGAAAAGGCTCCAGAAATAACCAGAGACGAATGTGTATTGTGATGTCTGCTCCAGGGTAGATTTTTGTAGATGTCATATGCCTTTTGAAATTTAGGCTGGGCAAAATTAAATCAATCTGATTCCTGACAATTTTTGCCTCCCTGTCTGTAGGTGACCTCCAGGTGTATAGTCTTCATGGATACTGTTTAAAAAAGGTGTTAGCGATTAAATGGTTATTCTCTACACAGAATTGCACAAGTCTGTATCCCCTACTGTTTCTTTCGCCAAGACCGTATGCCCCTATGCTATCCCCTCCAGCACCACGGCCAATTTTGGCATTAAAATCTCCAATTATCATCGTTATCTCTCCCTTTCTTGTGAGCCGCATCACTTCATCTATTTTGCTATAAAAATCTTCGATTTCCTGATCTGGTTTTTCATTTGTTGGGGCATATATTTGAATTATATTTAAATCTCTGTGAGTTGTTTGTAATTTTAATATCGCTCAAAGGGTGAAGTCTATGACCGACTGTGCTACTTTATCCGAAACGAGTATGGCTGTTCCGTATCGATGCTCTGGGTCAGTACCGCCTGAATAATAAATGTATCCATTACTTGTTTTTTGCCTTCCAGATCCAGGCCATCTAACCTCACTTAGGCCTAGTATATCGATATTCATTCTGTTCATCTCAGTCTCAGTATTTGCCAATTGCCCTGACATTAACAAGCTACGTACGTTCCAGGTGGCGATACGTACTATATTGTCATACATCTTCATTTTATCTGTGTTTCTTTGATTCTTAATAGTAGGCAACGGGGGCATTCTACGCACCCTCTCTCTACTTAAGGGGCGCCCCGGACTGAGGGCCATTTTATCGTTTTTGTCTGCCATTAAGATTTTTGGAAAGTAATTTACGGTTCCATTCCTTTCTAGTACCGGAGTGGGAAACCCGTTTTTGATGATTCAGCAGCGCTTTTCCGTGTTCGGTACTATACCGTTTCAAAGTCATCCTTCTCGCGCTTTTGGTGAAACTCCTGCCTTTCACCAGTGCAGCCGCCCATTCTGGAACAGACGCTGCGTGGTAATCTTCTTAGCTTCAGCTTAATTTCTTCGAGACCTTGCCGGCATGGGTGGCCCTACCGATAACTATGCTACCGCCGGCTTCGCTCCCTGGATATAAGGTTACTGAGCCCTCTCACCAGCGACAAGGTGATTCCCCCATCATCACCATTTTTTTTAAATACGGACCTGCAGTTTTTATCAATTTTTTTGCATATTTAGGGGGTAATTTGGTAAAATCCACCACCCCAAATTTGGGTTAGTCTTTCTTTCACTCAGTAGCTGCCTGGCCTCTCTGGATCCCCGTCACTCTCCACGCTCGCGGTCAAAACTTAACATCTGAAATTTAGGCAACCATGGATGTGACAAACTTTTGCCAAGGCAACCTAATACTGTTAGACAGGGAATAAAATAAACTTTCATTTCATAAAAAAATCGATTAAATAACTGATGAGGGTATATTAATAACGCTTGCTCACCTGCTTATACCTGGCAACTTCATAGTTCGGCTGAGTGGAAAGTAAGCAACCTATATTTCTCCAATTCCTTGAGTCACATTCTCTCAGCTAATGCTTACTTTTTTTTTGAATAATAAACAGGGGAAGTTGTTCCAAAGAAGTTAATTAGAATTTATATTATACAGGGTGAAACAAATTCGCTTCTCACTATTGGGATCTCGTAAACGGTAAGAAATACATCAAAGTTTAAATTGGGGCAAAGTTGCTCAGTTTAGTGCCCAGTATTTTTAAATTTTGATATTTGAGATATCTCGAGTACTTCCGGAGATTTCGAATTTGGGTTTTAATATTTTGTGACGTTATTTTTGGAAATATCAAAAAAATGATGACACTTTCTAGAGGCACTTTTTAACGATCTATCCTAGGATTTTGTCAGTTTTCTAGCTCAACGTTTCGATATCTCAGAACCATCATCAGGTAATTTTTTTTAAATACGGACCTATAATCTTTATAATTTTTTTGCATATTTAGGGGGTAATTTCGTAAATTCCATCACCAAATATTTTTAACTTGTAGATATTATTAACAAAATGAACACCTCAGACAATTTACAATACTAACAGGTGCAGATTAAGATGATACCTCAAATAAAAAAAAACGGTAATTTTGTCAGTAACCCCTATAATTTAAAAATATCTGGTGATGTATTTTACCAAATTATCCCCTAAATATGCAAAAAATTGATAAAAACTACAGGTCCGTATTTAAAAAAATTGGCTTGATGATGGTTCTGAGAAATCGAAACGTTGATTTAGAAAACTGACAACATCTTAGGGTAGACCGTTAAAAAGTGCCTCTAGAAAGTGTTAATATTTTTTTGATATTTCCAAAAATAACGTCAGAAAAAATTAAAAACAAAAATAGAAAATTTCGTTTTTTCGCGGATATCTCCGGAAGTACTCGAGATATCTCAAACTTCAAAATGTCAAAATACTAGGCACTAAATTGCGCAACTTTGCCCCAATTTAGAATTTGCTGTATCTTTTACCGTTTACGAAATCCCAAGAATGAGAAGCGAATTTGTTTCACCTTATATAACGGCATTGGCCGCAGATTTAGCGAGGCAACCCATTTGCGATTTATCAATCTACATATTATCTAACATATAATCTTTGTCATCGTCATATAACAGATGAGGGTATATATTTCTAATACCGGATCTTGCACTATAAAAAACAACAGACAGAACAGGTCATTCATAAATTAACAAATGTTTACATGTCAATATTAGAAACATTAACGTGAAGACGGGATAAAGCAATGAATGAAATAATGAAGATGGCGGCCGAAGTGCGTCAAACATTTCATTCATATACGGCCACAATGACGCACGCGCGTGCGTTATGTTTCTCCCAGCGCCGGCGGCGCACAAAATGACTACACATATTTGTGTTCAAATCTCCTATTATGTTTTGACGCAATTCTTATCTTGAAGTATTATCTCAAGACGAGTTTTATTAGGTCATGGCAGTGGCCTCGATGCACGATTCATCAAAATAGTGATAGCCAAAATAGTCATATATGCCACTTGGCAACTTCTTTATGGTATTAATTATTAGTAGGTATATTGCTCACACATTTTATATTTTTGTTAAAAATATATGTTGTTTTATGAAAAAATCTATAAAGTCTTTTTTGGGTCAGGTTTCAGGTTAACAACAGCGCTCTCAAAAATAACAATTTTTCCGAGAAAACAACAAGAAATTACGGATTCTATATAGTGTTGCAGCTCGAAAGAAATCTGGTCTTGCTCGGCTATGTCTTGTTCTTCCTGCAAAACTCTTGCTATTTCTTGTTTTTGCTTTATAAAAAGATGTTTTTTTTCCGCTGCCGCTATATGAACAAGGGAATTGCCCACAAATTGGCAACCCTGGTTGAAGCACACATGCACACGAAATGCCGGTGCAGTTGGCGGGTGGCCACAAAATATACAATATAATAAAAAAATTAATCCGTAAATCGATCTGACAACGTCGCAGTAGACACGTCTAAATAAATCGTTTGTCCTAGAATCCTCGCTTCTTGTGCCGGACATAAATATGTTTAGGTAATCGTAACCAACTAGGGATTTTTTTTATGCAATTATTTTTTTTATTTATCCTGACAAGTATTTACTTGTAGCTTCAAAATAATGATTAAACTTCTGTAAAAAAACTTTTATTGTTACATTAGCAGATTACAGACAACACGATAAAATTAAATGTTTAAGAAAAATGTTTGATTTTTAAAAGTTTAGTCATTATATTGGAAATTTAAGAAAGATTTTTTTTTAATTTTGGTGAGCCAGTATACTTTTTGTTTGTTTTGTTTTATTAGAATAAGGAATGTTTTTATTTTTGTACGTGCTTCTTCAATGATATTTATGTACCAAACTTTAAGAAAGTATTTTTTATTTTATTGGGAGAGCTATATTTTTTTGTTTTGTTTTATTAGAATAATAAATATTTTGTTACTTTGGTACCTGTTCATGTGATATGATCAATTTGCGTATCAAACTTTAAGAAACACTTTTTTTTTGAGAATCAATATTTTTTGTTTATTTTGTTTTATTGGAATAAGAAATGTTTTTTTATTTTTGTACTTGTTATTTCGTTCTATTTATTTACAATAAACGTTATACGACCACAATGTGTACTTTTATACTAATATTTATTAACTAATTATTATTATTTACAAAATTATATATGCAAGAAGTCTTGCTTCTTGCAAATATCTTGCTCCTTAGTTTCTTGACATGCATATTTCTTCCTAATCCATTTCTTGTCTTGTTGCATGCAAGAACAAGATAATAACAAGAAATAGTAAGACTAGAGCAAGAATACCTGCAACACTAATTCTATATTAGTTTTCTAATGAAAAACATGCGAAAAAATTAATTTTTCTTCAAAAGTCAGTAAATTCGTCATTACTCGACTGTGTAGGCGGCCGTGAAGTTTCCTTTTTCCTCCGCCGGAGCTTTACTTTTCACTTTTCCGCCGGCGGAGGTAAAAGTGTTGTCATAGCAACATAGATACAATACAAACAGACAACAAAATAAGCGTCAACAACTCAAGATTTATTAAACTAAAATTTGTATTTATCACTCAATTTGTGACTGCATTTCTAAAAATCACTAATTTAGGAACAAATTGGTTATTACTTAATCGACCTTACTCAATAACTGCTTATCAATACGGAATTAAAACGCAATCGGAGACGCAATTTTAAAAAAATAATTATTTTGACAGTGTCCACTGACAGCTTTATGTTACATTACTATAGCAACAACCTGTGCCTATTCACCGAGACCGGTCTAAGCCGCCTTGCGAACCCACTTATTTTTAATAATAATTAGATATTATTACTATTAAAAAGAGATGTTTTTGCATTAATATGCCGACATTTGAAGAAAAAACAACATATTTTATTTGGAGGAAAAGTTACTTTTCATGGCTTGCTCTCTATTACCAGCCTCACTCCGTTCGGCTGTTAAACACGAGCGCGCCATGAAAAGTATCACTTTTCCTCCATATAAAATAATATACTATTTTTTTGTTTTTTTTTTAACCTGAAACCTGACACATATTTCTGTGGAGCGTACATGATCTCTCGTTACGTTTTGTCTTCAAATATTTGAACACTTTATGCGTGGCCGTCCGCCCTCTTCGGGGAGGCAACTAACAAAAACTAATAATACTAGGGATAATTATGTTTCAAAATAATTTAATGATATATTTTTCTCTACATATGTTTCGGCTTGATGAGGCCTTTATCAAGAGTAGTTGTATACTAAAATCTAAAATTGTTATACCCTATTAAACCGCCTGACGGTATTTTGTTTTAATTGCACTGTGAATTATGCAGGTGTTTAAAGAGCAGGTCAGTTGGTCGTTCGTATTTAAAACGTCTGTTTTTTTGTGACTTTTGGATTTCTAGGTACTCCAAAGGGTTCAGCCTTTTGCTTTTGTTTCCGTGTGTAAAAGTTTGACATTATTTGTATCTACAAAATGGTTATTTTCTATACAATGTTTTGCTATGCCAGAATTTTTAATATTATGTAAAATCGATTTTTTGTGTTCTTTAATCCAAATATTTAGGTTTCGACCAGTTTGTCCTACGTATGCAGCTTCACAGTCCACACAATTTATTTTGTAAACACCAGATCTAGATTGTTTGTAAATTTTGTCTTTAATGTTTATTAGTCTTCTCCCTAGATTATTCTTATTAACCTGAATTGTTTAAATACCGTCAGGCGGTATAGTAGGGTATAACAATTTTAGATTTTAGTATACAACTACTCTTGATAAAGACCTCATCAAGCCGAAACATATGTAGAGACAAATATCTCATTAAAATATCTAAACATCTAAAAGCAGTGTACTAATTATCCCTAGTATTATTATTCAACGATGTTTCACAAGGATCCTACCGCAAAAACTATTCATTGTAACAAAAACTAACCCCAACTCACCCAAAGTATGGGCGAAAAATCCTCCTGAATTAATTAATTACTTTTCTAAAAGAATACAGTGGAGTCTCGATAATCTGCTGCTCGATGATAGGCGACGCGAGATAATTGGTGGCCGCCGCCACCGCTGTTTAGAAATTCTCGAAATGGGAACAAGTAAATAAGTACGTTGCACCTTGCTTTTACATACCTATTATACTCGTCGGATAATTTGCCGATCTCAATAATTGGCAGTACCGCTGGTCTAAACACCCGAGAGTCTACTGTACTTTCCTTATAGAGCCGGCAACAGCGTAAACAAAACAAACGATTAGTTTGTAACTTTACCTAATAGTTTTTGTACCTAAACACTCACCTAAACACTATGTTAGGCTCGATGTTAGGTGTATGAAATTTGAAACTGCGTAACATGCATACCTACATTATATCTACTAAAGTACATTTTTTATCGAGTTTTTGATGTGTAAACATCTTACGCGGCGGTATGCGGGTAAATCTCGGCAAATGGGACGGAAATGTGCAAGCGGATCTAACGCCAGAATATAGGTAACCAATTCCAGATAAGTGGTTACCTATATTCACGCGGCCTAAGGTGGCATTAGATATTCATGTCGATGATGTCGATATAGGATATGTTTACACATCAGTGTTTCGAGTACTAGCAGACTAATTCAATTTGTTTTTTATTATTTTAAGTAATAATAATTAAGAGAAGATTTGAAATTTGTAGTTTAGTATATGTATTTATGTGAAATAACATTACACAACAGTAGTAAAAAAATAATTATTTATGCAACAAGTATGTAAAGTGACCCTTTTTATGAATGGGAATAAAAACGAAACATGAACCGGAGGTCATGGAACGCCACCTAAATCAATGAGTGGTATTTCATCGGGTGGCATATTCAGTAACAGCAGACGCGCTAGACTTCCGGCGCCGATTCGGCACTTTTCGGATTTTCAGTAATGGCCGATTGGCCGACACTTCGCGGTTGGTTCGACTTCACAGCAGACGTACTAAGTACTGAGGTTGTGGTTTACTGTTTTTACGTGTTAGCTAATGTATAAAAATGGATTTGTTACCAGATGTAATTTAAAATCAAAAGCTGATGTTGAGGTACTTGAGGTAATTTTTAGTCTTAAAATCTATATTCATGCTACGTGTGATCTCGTAGTCGGCTTTTATGGCAGAGTGCCCTTTACGAGTTATCTTATCTCGTATTTGGCGTTTGATTTGGAAAAACCAACTTCGAATATACGCCTGGTTGGCAGCGAACGTATTAACGAATATTCCCTCATGTATAAAAAATCGCATTAGAGGAGTGCAATTATCAGAAAATTACAGCGATAATTGCACTGCAGAAACTGAAAGTCCACAAAATTACGATACAGTCATGATGATAAAGATGTTTTACCGTTAAGTATGGTCAAAAGGGGGTAACTTTGAGTTTAGCACAACCTCTTCTAAAGATAAAAATGGTACATACATAGTTGATATGATGTCTTGCAAATGCAGTTGTTATGTGGGATACAATGGAAAACACTGCAAGCATCAAGCTGCTGTAGCAAAAATAGTATATTATATACCTACGTTGAGAAGTAACCCATTATTTACCGAGCACTTTTATATCCTGAGGCGCGTAGCGCCAAAGGATATAATGTGCGAGGTTAATAATGGCCTTCTCAACCGAGGTATATATAGAATTTTTTTTACTACTAACACTGATATATTACCATATTTGATTCGATTTGATTTTTATATTAGTCATTTTTTACTTATTTTTCAAATAGTTCGAAATATCAAGTAGCCTGGAAGTTCAGTTGTCTCTAACTGACAGACATCGTAACAAGAAGCGTTTTTTCGCGAGCTAACTACAGTTAACCACGGCATACTACAGGATACTACTTTGTTTTCACGAGGATTAATTTCATTGTGGTAAGTGAGGAGAAGTTTCGAGACGTCACTATTACATCATCATTTTTCAACTACGGCTTACTACAACTTACATACGTGACGAGGTGTGGTACTCGAGGTTTGATGGAGTCATGGCAGATTAATTTTGAAACGTTAAACATGTGAAATGTTTGTTATTCTATTCTGAACAAGTTTGTAAATTATACGTTCATGAAATTCTTCTCGTATGAGGCTTCTATATATAGAAGCCTTATACGCATCGGAATTCCTACACAAATGTGCCCCAAATGGGATTTGGGCAGCATAAAGTATCCTGAACATATTCATCGAAAAAATACCATTAGTTTGCTTATCTCCATAGGCCACCATTCTGTCATTAAAAATATGAGTAAACGTTCTGCACTGATCAAACTGATCATTTTCAAATAAATATGCAAAATATCTGTATTCTTTTCTAGCAATGCAATGCAGGTATTTTGGCGAAGACAGAAGCAGACAGTACAATTTGTGGTGGGGTGCCCGCTTGGCACTTACTTCAGTGTTACTTGTAGTTAACCGTGGCTACTCGCCAAAAAACGCTAATATTCTCCTGACAGCTCCATACATACAAAGTACCTTCTTTCCATTTAAATTTTGACAAAATCGCATTATTAATAAGAATATTATGGGGAGTCATGAAAAGTGAGTCATACTATATATAATTTTTTTACTAATAACACTGATACAATCCTTATCATTACTTGAATTGATTAGATTTTGAAATTAATCATTTCCTACTCATTTTTGAAATAATCCGAAATGACAACTAGTTGTCAAACTAAGAAGTTTGACATTTTGACATTTTCCGTTTCCGTTTCATTATTGACCCAGGTTTTTTTAATATTATTATTTACCTAGGGTGAGAAATGTTACTTCTCATTTGAGGAATGGAGTAAATAATGGTGATTTATCATGTTAGTAGTAAAAAATAGTTATTTATTATACAAGGGAAAAAAGTATTAGATTTTAGCTCGATCTCGAGAGCTAAAATCTAATATTTTTCCCGTGTATAATACACTATTTTTTTCTGTGACGGGAAAAACGACGATTTAATATTGAAAAACATATTACTACAATATATTAAAGTCAGAAAATTATCGATGTGAAATTTGAATTTTTAAACTGGTAGGCAGTTGTACTTATAGTGACCATAGACCTGCGTTGCTAGGGAAACCTTTAAAGTAATCAAATATCTATCATTTTAATTCTGTGATTTGATTTATGTGCATATATGTATGTATATCCGGTAGAAAAGTAGTCACTTTTTTCCCGGGGAAAAAAGCAACTTCATAAAAAGGGATATTTTGTTATCTGGCAACAGAGATAAATTGTCAAACGTTTTTCCCGTCACAAAAAAATATATATTATTTCTTATGTGAACACATTATCTCTTGATATGAAATTCAGGCTTTATGAAATAGCGTGTGGAGAAAATCCAAATCCTGAGATATTTCTTCCACTTCAAGGAGACAACGGCGATATTTTAACCATAAGCCAGCCTACACAATTCTCCAATATTGCTACTGAATCCAATTCAATATATAAAGGTGAAGCAAGTGATAGTTCTGCGTGTACTTTAAATGTCAATGATCCTACGATTAAAGAACTTAATGATCTAAAGGAAGAATGGAAATCATTTTCTAATGAAATCTTGACTCATCTTGATGATGATCTAATAGCCTTTTATCCAGCAGTTTCCACTTTCTTAAAAAACAGGCAAAAATGTGCCAAAAGTAATAATTCCCTTATATCAGGGTTGCATAATTCTTTTAAGTACCATCATGGAACAACTCCCAAAGTCAAGCGTCTAGGTATAAGGAAAGGGAAAATGATAAGTGTGCAGCCAACAAGTGCAGCTAGAAGAATATCTGCTATGGGTGGCAAAAAACATACATCAGCTGGTAGAAAGGTGAAAAGCTTGGTAAAAAGAAAGGCTAAAGCATCCCATTCTCTACAAGAACGTGTTAATATGAATATAGACGTAGGTGAAAACAAGTTAAAGAAATAATTGCTATTTTACGTGGGTTTGTTATATTTTCATCACTTATATAATCAATGATAATGATAATGTATTGTTACGGGTGAAAATTCTCTTATTTATAAAGGTTATTTTGGGGAGGAATATCAACTTGGTCGACCATCTCTATTGTCTTTTCTCGATAAGTTCGTACCTGTCTAGGGTTTCTGACAGGTAGTATTTTGATTGACATATGAGGATTTTTAGTTGAATGTCAGCTGATAGTGATTGACGTGTTTACAGATTTGTTTCCGATATTTTGATCCAGTAGGAGGAGAGGAAACAGAAGAAAAACTGTCGTTATTGATTTTGGAAAGCTTTTGTTTAATCATTAGCCAAAGAAGTTCTCTTGGGTAGAGAGGTAGCCCTCGAGGAGTGTCCGTATTTTGTACATGAAATAGACTGGAAGTTGATTAGTGCTCCGGAGGAAAGGTGAGTTGCGTGGGAATTAAGTCTTAGCAACCGCCGTAATGGCAATATAGACCGTTGTCCTTCTCAAGATACCCAGGAAGTTTTGGTAAAGCCCTAGTTATGGGTAAGTGATTTCAAGTTGTTCGAATGTAGAATTTCAAGTAGATATTTGGGGCCGTGTTTGGCATTTTTGTAAATTTCGTGTTATGTTGTTGTTATGGTTTAATTTACGTTTTTAGGGTTTTTTGGAGCTGCAGCATTACATACTTCTTACGGGTGCTAGATTTATGGACTATCTCTAGTACATTTTATATCCGAGGAAGATAATCCATTTTATTATCTTTTACTTTAATTTTGGCTTTGACAATCGAACATAACATTGTTTCCTTTTTGAGGAATACGTTCTCTTGTTGAAACTTGCAACTTGGGGTTTTGGAAAGGCTATACTAACCGAGTTAAATTAACTTAGAATAGTATATGTGATAAATTCGCTATTTCTATCACCGTCTAGGTTGCAGGTTGTAACAAAGCGTTTCGAAGAAGTGAACTTTCAAAATTTTATAACCTTTTATTTGACACTTGACACTAGAACCACAGCTTATTCAATAACCAGCTACTCATCTTGCGGCGGCATCCCTTGATTTGGGAAAGTCAAGTGAAAATTTTAGAAGAGGGCCATGAGTTAATATTTTTCTAAACGTCTGGGCATCCGAATAAAACCTTTGACAGTTAGTTTAATTTAAAATACGATGTTTTATCGTCTAAAATCCGTTTGAAAACGATTTTAAATGGCAAAATTTTATGAAAATCCGAAATTTCCGGTCGTTTTAGGGCAATAGCCGTAGTTTCGGGCGAATTTGTCGTGGATTTTGAAGGGAATATTCATTTTAAATTCAGTTCGTTTCGTGTCATTACATTGCCTGAAAAATCATGAGACCGTGAAACTGAACCGCTAAGGGCACTGTCAGGATGCGTAGTGCCCGACACTCCAACTTTCCGATTTCGATAGAGATGAATAGCTGGTTATTGAATAAGCTGTGCTAGAACTTTCAAAATTTTATAACCTTCCATTTGATACCTTCAAATATTTTACATCAAACTGTCAAGGTTGAATAGGGGGTGTGTCTAGTCAGGCAGTAGACCGGGTCATTTCGAAATTTCACTACGGGGTAGCTGGCTACTTTCTATCCAGGGAAACTACTCAATAGGCTAGAGGAGCTTGCTATATTTTACTATTCAAAATAAAGTATTGGCCTCAAATGCTTGGTATTATTTAGGGTGTATGTGAGTCTGTAGATGTTGAATGGTGACCAAGCAGATAGCGTAGTCTTCGACAGGTAATTATTCACGTATTTCGACATTAGAATTTGAACTTAGTTTCTTTATATTTCCAAGTTTTTTTTTCTGTGTCCGTTTAACATCGATAGGGCTTGCCAACAAAAGTAAACTTGGTGGCGTCCAACCCCTACTTGGACTATTACTTATTTTGATTCAATTCCTTATTTAGTTACAACATTACGGAACTTGATAGTTCGAACCAACCCTCCCTGAGACGAGCTGAGCCTGGTGTTCAATTGCAGACGGTGCTGCCTGAGCCATTACGAGGACTGGTGACGTCCGGATTACATGGTAGATATCTGATCGCAGTTCAATTCTTCTTGGTAAATATTAACCTGTTTGTAAACCGTCGTTCAGCGCCATTTGTCAAGTAGTTTTATCTTAGAATCGAACATAATAAATTGGCATCCAACGCCGATAGTATTAGGATTAAAATAGCACATAATAAATAGTATTCTTATCTTTTATGTCTTCAAATGTCTTTTATGAACAAATAAATTAAATATTAAATCAAAAAGTTATTTTTTCTTCAGCAATAAATACATTAAAATGTAATTTTTAACCTCAGTGTTATCATCTATTTGGAAATTATTTGAAGGTAAGAAACAGCAGACGTTCTAGACCTAGACCGTCTGCTGTTACTGTCGTCGCCGAGAGCAATTCGGAAATGTAGCGCGTCTGCTGTTACTGAATATGCCACCGCGTGATGCGGGTGGACCACATCTACCACTCAGGATAGCTAGTAATAGACGAGTACGAGAATTACGATCCGAGCCGTAGGCGACTGTCGTAATAGTCGTTAAATATGAGTTGTATACACATTTTTTTCTACAACCAGTCATAATAATGAACAATAAGTACTTTAATAATTGATACATTTTAAATATCATAGTCATGGCTACCTTTGATATTGACGGAATATTACTGTGATGTTGCATTTTGATTTGTTATAAAGTTTTATCTTAGTGAAAAATCTGTATTATAATGAATCTTATTAAAATACCGGTAGTAAGTGTCTAATAAATAAATTAAAGTATGATGTAGAAAAACAGGCCGAATTTACAGTCTAATGCCTCGTACGTTTTCATTATCTAGCCAGAGCCATTGATAATAATCTAAAAGTTTTGTCTTCAGAGACGAATTATCAAAAAATACCACCATCTGAGCAGATTGATTAAAGTTAAATTCTTCCTTGAAATGTAGAATAATTGCTAATGTTGGGCAGATGAATCTTAACCTTAAAGCGTACTTCGATCAATTCTATGTTTCGAAAATGTTGCCTATACTTTACACCAGAGCTTTTGAACACTGATTAAATTTTGTCACATATTAGGTCTAAACACTATCATAGGATAAAAAAATATAGGTATTTCAAAATTAGACGGTTCTTAATATTGCTTGTGAATTGGAAATATCAGAAAACTGGTTTGATGCTTATTATGTAAACATGATCGTCACACTACTCACCCACATGCGAAGGTCATTCTTCATTAGCACAGTTTTATTTTACTTATTCTTACTTAATAGTTCTGCATATCTTTGCAATTAACGACATTGATGGTCATTACACATTTTTTGTATCCATAACCTAGTCTAGAACCCATGTATTTAACGAGTCGGGGCTCTAATAATCATAATCGTTATATTTATTGTACGATTCTGTTATTCTCGGGTGTATCAAAATATTTTGATATTTTATTTTAATATATCTGTGTATCCTTGTTGCTTTTAATGTTCAACAATATAACCAATATAGAATATAAATTAGGACATCTGTACATTGATTTTTTGAAATATAAAAGCTATAATAAGAAGATCGGCATTAAGAAAGAGGTGAGACACTGATCTAAGTAGACTAGTTTAAAGATAAATAATTAAATAGAAATAGAGATGGGATTTTTTGGCTGTAAATACTTTCCTTTTACGCCATTCCAATTTGTAACATATAGAACCGTATCGGTACGTGTCCCAGTGCGTAAATTAACACTAATATCGATTTATTAACCCTAACAAAACTGAACTAGGCTAAAAAGATTATATTTTGTAGGCAAATCTACCTTCGTTTTCAAAATTTGAAATCTAAAAATGAAAATAAATATAAAAATACAAGGCTCACAACACTATAAAGAAGCTTTTGCATTCTTTTACCTTTTTAATTTAACAAATCAATTATATGACTGGTTTGGCTTATGACATATTAAGGTATTTTAAGGTAAAATACTGATGTAGTCATAATTTTTAAGGTGCGAATCGATTTATAAATAGGTGTTTTGTAAAAATTAGTCATTTAATATGTCTGAAGGCAATTCTAGGTACTTTGCAATAGAAGAAGCGCTTGCGTTGATAACGGATGCCAAGTTTTCCAAATATCAATATGAACATTTGATGATCAATGTAGATTTTAAAATTGCAACATTTTCCCGCTAGATTTGCATGTTAAAAAAAGTGTCACCAACTATAGAAACTTTGTTTGAGAATGGTGTAGATATAAAATTCCCAAAATTACTGAAATAAACATCAAAGTCACTAATTAAAGATGATTTAATAGAAAAAGGAATATCAAGGCTAGTACTTAGATTAAAATGGGGTTGAATCAATGCCTACTCAAAAACAAGGTTTTAGTGCTTGTCGGGTGACGTCGTCTATGTAGGCCGTGCAATTTTAATCATCTAAGGGGTTACACTAATATTTACGAAACCTATCAATAGTTAACTTATTTTAAAGAACGCTAGCTATATCACTAGAATTCTTGACAAATCCCAAAAGGTATATTTGAGTTTTGGTTTAGTATTAGATGTAGTATTAAATGCAAGCTCTCAACTACCCTACACCTGCACCAAAATTCAGCATAGCCTTTCGTGGCCTCTGGCCACACATGGAAAAAACTGTCCAACCTACGTTGGGTTCATCATACCACAATTTTATCTCCGCAAACTGTCAACTTGTTATCAAAATACAGGAGCCGCAGGTACCCCGAAACATTTGGCACTACAAACCTGCAAAGTGGCGTAATCTTCGCGAGTTTTATCTTCCTTTAGCTTGGAAACATATTTGCTTTAGGATTCAAAACACCTCTAAATCTGCTGATGGGATAACTCAAGTTATCCTAGCTGGTATGGAAGCTTTCTTCCCCTCTTCTATGAAACGTATCTCACACGGTAAACCATGGTTTAGGAAAAACTGCTCAAGAACGGTCAATGCTAAAAATACCACCTACGGCAAATCGCGCCGAGATCCGACAGCCGAAAATCGAAATATATTCATCATGACTAGAAACCAGTGTAAGCGGAACATTGACGAAAACAAGGAGGGATACAACGAACAGATCAAGAACAAGCATCTCAACTGTCTTAACGGATCAAGATCCTTTTGATCAATTGCCAAAGCTGTCAATGAGGGTTTCTCAAGGACGTCATCGTCAGTCCCACTGTTTCAGATTCGATTTTCTAAACAAACAGAGAGTTTTATCCACAATACCGAAACAGAATTTTTCCACTCGACGCGCGTTTCGCTAACCATGTTAGCATCATCAGGAGATGAGTTTTAATCATCTCCTGACGATGCTAACATGGTTAGCGAAACGCGCGACGAGTGCAAAAATTATGTTTCGGTATTGTGGATACAACTCTGATTTAGTGCTTGTTGCCGTAGGTTCCAAACCCCAACGTAGAACAGAGAGTGCTCATAGGCACTATAATTTACCATAGGGGCTACTTCTAAAGTGATTTTGTAACTAAAACAAAAACCTTTAGCATTATATGAATATATTAATAAGTTATTTTATCTGAAAAAACTGAAAGTTCATAAATAAACAAAATATAAACATTAAATCATTGTATGTAGTCAGTGCTATGATATGGACAAAATCAGTCGATGCTAGGTATCGACCTTGCAGAATTTCACAAGAATAATACCTTAAAAGCTAAAGCAAGGCATAAACAATTGTAATCCAAAACAAGTGTTTTATTATAAATATAACCTTGCAGCTAAATACAGTTAAATGTTCATTAAAGTTCCTGCGGAACTGCTACGTATGAGCTCGATTAGCTGAGATAACTCTGAGATGAAATACAGTAACATACAAGCAATAATAACAGGATAAATATTACCTTAATGTCCACATATAAGCTACTATGTACACTATATTCACCAGTTGACGAGCAACGTTCGATCGCTCAGCAGTTTACCTTTTAGCACAAAGGAAAGTCACTTAAAAACACTTACTAAATCTCTTGCTAGCTTCTGTATACAATGTACTTCAATTTCTTACAAATAAGAATGACTTGAATGTAGTGGTTTGAGATGGTATGCAGTTATTGCATAATAGCATTACATTGATGCCTTTGTGAAATACGGTTTTTTGATACACGCATGAATGATTATAAAACAAGCTACGCAGATCGCGTAGGCAGGCTACACTCCGTGTAATGGAATAGCACTTATGAGATCTTTATATTGTAATACAACTGAGAGAATATTGGCAGACAGGGTGCCGGGGAATCCTTATATGAGAATAAGGCCAGAGTATAACAAAACAATATTATACTCTGATAACGCATAGAGAATATTGACAAAGTGCCGGGTAATCCTTATATTAGAATAAGGCAATATTATACTCTGATGGGAGAGAGTAATTGTAAACATGTGAGTTTACTTACTTGGGGCTCGAGACAAGACTCGATTGAGATGAACCCTCATCGGTGATTGCCATGGGGACGCTAAATACCTCGTTCGGTACAGCGTCATACTGATGAGAAAGAGATGGCTGTGTGCCATTAAATACCTTTACTTGTAGACTTGAGACGACGACGACGATATGTCGCAATGGCAGGATAACACTATATCACTTGAATAGATTTTGAGGGATTAGGGGACCTCAACACGTGAAACCTGCCCGGCATGGCAGATGGCCGACCATGCCAGCGGGAGCGCGCTTCAGCGCGGCTATTTGGTTGGGGTTCAAGATGCGACTAAAATCTAGAACGTGAGAACTGGATCAACTCGAAGGAGTTGTCAACGCCCCTTGTCACCGCCCCTTCTGGCGGGATAATCTACATCGCTTCGGGAATAGAAAGGGCAAATCATGTAAATACTGAGAAGTGATATAAAACTTAAGGTCAGCGATTGTCTAAAATAACCTTATGAATTTTAACACAAATCTGGTCGAAATATGCAAACTAGTTTTTATAAAATTCGATTGTTAAAGATCGGAAATTTAGGAGCTAACTTGATTACCTCCAATAAACGCTTGTGAAAGCTCAGTGATTGGCCAAATGTCCGAATGTGTTCCTGCATGGTGTAACCGCTACGGCCTTGGGGTTTGAAATACATTGAGGTGATTGGTCTAGCACGAATTATGCGGTTGGATGCAGGACTGCTTCTCTTGTGTCGAGCTGCCGAGTGCAGATGAGTGCACGTTATAACTAGAGATGGCGCTAGGAATGTCACCGGGGTACAGCGGCTTTTCTGTAATAAGCGCTGTGATTGGTCAGATGCCTTTCGAGGCCGCTTTGATTTTAGCTATCTAGACTGGCTGATGCAATGAATAAACGTTGTAACAAAAGATGGCGTTAGCAGTATCGCCAAAGTTTTGAAGATTTCTTTGGAATGCGAGCACAGTGGCGTGGAATGTAAAAATTGTACAGCCTAAATCGTTAGATTTGAAAGCGTGTTCAAATGATTTTTGAACACCCACCACTGACCAAAGATGATGGCTTAATAGCGGAAACGGCAAAAAATATTCTTGCCGAAATGTTTGCATTAAATTCCACATTAGATCTTTAAGGAAAGACTCCTCCAACTAGCCCGAGAGTGAATTCCTCAATGCCAGCTCTGGTATTTCGCCAACGCGAAATAAAACGAATACTCAAAAGTCTAGACATTGACAGGGCTGTTAGAGGCGTTCCCGTAATAGTGATTAAGAAATGTGCTGCTGAACTGTGTGCGAAATGAGCCTCCCACAGCCACACCGGATAGTCACACCCAAGAAATACACCAGGAACCAAGAAACACAATAGCTCCACTATGCAGGTTTTCCTCCCTTTCATACAGAACTACATGCTTTCCTTCGGTAATAAATCCAGAAGAAAGATAAAACACGATTCCAAATAACTACCGTCCAATTGTCTTAGTTCCCATCATGTCCAAAGTCATGGAGAAAATGATCAACGAAGAGCTCTTAAAATATCTCGAATTGGCAGGCATCATAAGCGATCGCCAGTATGGCTTCCGCAAGCATAGATCAACGGGAGATCTCCTGACTTACGTCACCTACCTGTGGACCACAACCATCGAGAGCTACGGCGTGACTGATAGATTGTTAAACAAATTGACAGCATACAGACCACCACCAGCACTGCTTCTATGACTTTTCAATTTATTAAGGTATCGAAGAATCCGAGTTGGTATTGATGGACATCTCTCGGAATTTAAAATCAATGTCGGAGTTCCTCAAGGGTGTATATAATCTCCCACACTGTTCCTGCACTATATCAATGATCTCTCAGATAGGAAAAACAACTATATTTACAGCTTTGCAGATGACAGCACTCTTATATGCTCATTCATGTCGCAGACCCCAATGATCGAAGCTCGTACCCAACGACAGCGTGAAAATCAGATTGCTACCACCAATGAGGATATGAACGCCATCGTGAAATGGGGTGAGGAAATAATGTCCAGTTTAACGCAGGAAAGACTTAAGCAGCTGTCTTCTCAAAAGAATCAAACACCGCAGGACCTGACCTATCAATGACAGAACAAACACTGACTTTAGCCTCATCCATAAGCTTGCTGGGCGTTAAAGTAGAAAACAACATGTCACGTCACCAAAATCGCCAACGCAGCACCACAAAAGCTAGGAGCACTCTATAGAGCAAAAAAGCTGTATATACCTCATCAGCTCTTACTGCTCTATAAGGTCCAGATAAGACTATCTCTGGAATACTGTTCCCACCGTGTGGGAACAGTCTATCCTTGTTGCCCAAGATATTGTACTCCGTACAGAGGAGAGCAATCCGTCTTATGGATGGTCCAGAGTTGACTAAAGACCTTGATGGCCGGGCCAGGACTGGTACTTTGCCGTTATTTTAATTCATTAAAGGTCTAACGTGACGTATTTCATGTTCAACGTGACGTATTTCATGTTCAATGTGACGTTGGGGACATTATAAAATAAATGTTGGAAAAGATCATTTTATAAATCATTTGAAACAAATTAAAAAAAGATTATGAAAACTGGGAAAAGAATTTATAAATTTTTAAACTCGATATTATGCATCTTATCAATTTTTCCTTTATATATAAATAACATATTGGATGAATTTAATTTTTCTAAGTCATTTCGTTTAATAACATCTTTAAAATGATCTGGTAAAAATATATTAAAAGAATCATCTAAACAAACAACAATTTTATTACCAAACTTTGTATTTACCATTTTAAAATTTGAGGTTTTATATTCTTTTTCAATTTCTAGTTCATCTAATTTTTTAGTTGGTAAAATTTTACTACAGTCGTTTAGTTTAGCTAGCAGATCCATTCTTTATTTATATAGAAAATTTTTTTAAGAAATGTTTTTTTTAAGATAAATTTTTCTGACTCAAATGTGGTGATTCCTCAAATGTTCTTGGTTTTATCTCAACCAGAACTGTCTAAACTACTCTAAATCTAGACGAAGGTCACTAACCACAGCTTTAGTGTTTTGGGTTATTTTCGATGATTTTGAGAGAATTTTATACGAATTTGGTATGAATTTTAGCTCAATGTTATTAAATGTTATACGATTTTAAAAAGTGTGCGGGTGTGCTAGGAATGGTGGATAACTAACTACTATCGAAGAACTATCTTTTTACTACCGATACTACTTCGGAAGCTGTTCGAAGTTCGAACCAACTGATTCAGCCCCGAGTTGTGCCAAACAGAAATGTCTGTCAGACACAAGCTGCTCCTCAACATACTATTCAGTTGCGAACACCTAGGACGTCGCTGTTCCGAGACTCCTTTATCTGGAGGACTGCCACGCTCTGGAATGAACTTCCGAGTAACGCCTTTCCCGAAAACTGCAACCAAGTCCGACGTCCACCGTCTTATACGTAGACACACCGCTCGTTGAGTGGTATGGGGTTTTCATTTCTGTGTGTGCCGAACATAAAAAAAGATGAAATGCTCATTGCATAATCTGCTATCATGATCCGAATGTCATACAAAATTTTAACAGCGAAAAAAAGATTATATATCTTGATTTCTGCTGGATTATTTAAAGCATCTGAAATACTAAACACCTCAAAAATATATTCGATCCGAAATCGAAAAAGTAGCCCAAGAAGTTGTAGCTACTCTCTTGCCTCAAAAATACAAAAAGGGTATGTGCTTAGGACCACACGACAGAAGCGGAAACTTCAACAATGCGGCAGAAACTGCTGCTTAGCACTCGAAAAATGTTTAAATTCTCCGATTCTTACCCATTTTCCCGTCTTCAAATCGATTTAAATGAGATTTCAAGCAAATAATTCTACCCACTTACCACAAAAATTATAGGGATCAGTATGTTAAAGCAAAATTTTACCTCAAAATCTGCTATAAAATCCACTAGAAAAGGCCCCTAATCACAAAAAAAGTCAACATTTTTCGATCCTGATCTTTTTTCCATGCTCGAGCCGCTTTCATGAGATTTCAATCACCTAATGATTCTAACGTCAAAATAATGGAAGACGTATTCCTTCAAATTTCCCATAATGGATCAAAAGCAAAGCTATCTATTAAGAGCCGTAAAATTGCAAAATATTAACTTTTTTTTTTGATTTTCTGTTTTCTTTTTCAATTTATCCTCGATTTTCTCTTACTTCCTATTCACATACGGAAAATTTGTTAGATAAATTTTTGAAGTGAAACTTCTTAATGCGCACCGGGAGTAAAATTTGAAGGTCGCGACACACGACGAGCGAAACACGACGAGCGGCACGACCTGGCGGAACGAAAAATATGAGAATATTGTTATTGTGATATCTTTGTTAGTTTACGAGCAAAAAATATGGGATTTTCTCTATTACCTTGTCAAGACATAAGCAAAACTTTTATGAAGAATATTTTTTTTTCATTTAGGCCTTCCCTTTTTGTTAATTGAGTGGTATATTTAAAAAAAAACTACTTTTTAACCAAATCCCTTGCAATATGTATAAGGCTAGGGCGTTTAAGTTTAAGAAGTTTCACTTCAGATATTCGCACATAGTGCACACGCTTCTTTTTTTTATAGCAGAGATCACGAGGTATACGATTCTGAGATTAATTTCTTGAAAATAGGTTGCGTTGTCTGGCACGTTCATGCACTTAAAGTAGATTTTCAAACTAAAATTGCAAAAAAATCACCTGTTTGACATATTCAATCGTATCGATGCCATTTGTGAGGATGTTCTGATCATATTCTCTCTCTTTAATGTATGAAAGTTTAGTTGTTCCAGATTATTCGATTTCTCAATATTAAATGAATGATTTTTCAGTACTGGAATTCGGTTTCTTTAAATTCCATCAGGTACTTAAATCATTTGAGGATAAATCTTTTATAGTTCAGTCATCCAAGGTCCAGAAACGGCGTTTCCAGGAAAAAAATGTAGAAGTGTTTTTCTTACCGGCTCTTTATGTTTTTTGGGCTGCTGAATCCGAATCTGAGGTTTGCCACCTCGCCAGGCGACGGCATAGCAACGAAATTTGCAAAAAACCTTAAACACCTGGGCAATTCTCATACTCACATACTCATTTGGAATAATAACGTGGACAGCAACAGACCTCGAGAACATCATGAGAAAAACAAGAACTGAAATGACAAAACATAGAAAACACCACCCCAAATCTAGTACCCTACGAATGACACTGAAAAGAAAAGAAGGACGCGGGTTGATTGATATCAAGAACCTACACAATAAGCAAATCAAACTGCTAAGAACATACTTCCATCAAAGAAAGACCACATCACCACTACATCGAAGTGTGTGCAAAACTGATAACAAATATACGCCACTCAACCTGGAAAATGAAGATGCGCAAGAGAATGAGAAAGTACACAGCAGTGACGAGAAACACCGAGAATGGCGTAGTAAGGCCCTCCACGGAAGACACCCCTATGACCTGGACCAACCCTATGTTGATAAACAAGCATCAAACGCGTGGTTGAAGGCTGGGGAACTTTTTCCTGAGACGGACGGGTTTATGATTGCAATTCAGGACCAAGTGGTAAATACGAGGAACTACCGGAAACATATTGTCAAGGATCCTAAAGTTAAAGACGACAGATGTAGGAAATGTCAAGAAAAATCTGAGACCATCCAACATGTCACAGCAGCCTGCAGTCTACTAGCACAAACCGACTACTACATTGGCACAATCAGGTGGCAACAATCATCCATCAAGACATATGCCACAGGCTAGGAGTCATCACAGATAATCCTAAGCTCCCGTACTACAAATACGAGCCGAGCCTGTCAACGACACCAGACAGTACACCATTTACCATGACAGGTCCATCATCACTGATCGCTGCGTATCGTACAACAAGCCGGACATCATCGTAAGATACAAAGAGACGAAGGAAGCCATCAATGCGGACATCGCTGAACCCAACAACCACAACATCCTTGCAACCATCGCAGAGAAGAAACGCAAATACACAGAACTAGCGGACGAGCTAAATAAGATGTGGAAGTTGAACAAAGTCACAATTGTTCCGTCATCTCAGCCACGGGAATTGTGCCGAAGAAGCTATGCAGGAGCTTGGAACCATTGGGAATGCAAAGATACATCCCCTTCCTGATGCAGAAAGCTGTTGTTCTGAACACCACCAGAATCGTGAGAAGATTTTTGAGTCAAAAATAGATGGGAGTGTTTGGTGATAACCCGTACCCCACCTGAAGAACCAGGAAACACATGAGAAAAGGGAAAGGAAAACATAATAATAATAATAAATTTATTTGATGAGGTATACATTTGCAGGCGTCACAAGGGCCTGAGGACGTCCCGGTACATTCTTTTGTGAACTTTGCACCCCCTCCACAAATGCCGGAAGTTCGATGCCACCGAGAAACACTACCACTCCATACAGTTTAGTGGGTCTCGTGTAACCAAAACAATAAAACAAGTGAGATGGTGGAACCAAAACGACTGCAGTGAAGGGAAAGGGGTTGGATGGTCTCACTGTAGCAAGTAGAGGTCGACAAGATGGTAAAATAGTTTTGTTTAATAGATGCAAGATTGCTACAGAAGTTGATGTAGACGAAAAATGTAGGATGAGATATACTAATGAAAAACTGATTAATGCTGCCCATAAGACGAATACACAGAGTAGTAACTCATCTACACTTCGCTCAGATATTCCTCAATTATCATCTAAAACCCACTGTTTTATATGTGCATACGAAGCGTCAACAGATTATTTAAACAAACAAATTAATAAGCCACCACAACGCCGCAAGCATATGTACCCTGTGATTCAATGAACTGTAGGCTAAAACATGAAAAGGCTGCTGAAAGAACGAAATGATGAAGCCGGACATGCTATTTTGCATCGTATAAGTTCAGTGTATGATTTGCCAGATGCTGATGCCCAATACCTTTTTTATACATGAAAGAGCTCTACCTCCCCAAACGCCAAACAAAAATACAAGGTACACCTAGAAGTGATGTGGATGGAGAAATGCAATATATTTCTAAATATCTTGAAAATTGTAATGAAGAATGCCAGTTTACAATTGACGAACTAATAAATGAGATTGAAGGTGACTATCCTCACCCAAGAACAGTAAAACATCGCCTCTTAAGAAGGATGGTAATGATGTATTTGTAACGGTCAGTATGCCTTATATTGTGTATTTCAAGGCTACAGGTTAAACGATTATTACTGATACTTGAGATCGGAAGAGGTTGTCAGAGAAAAAAGAAAGGACAAGGATTGTTAAATCAGCAACTGCTATTTTTGTTGAAGATGCACGTTCTCAAGTGTACAATTTGGCACAGCACCCTCCATCAGATACTTTTATAGATAATGTTGATGACCTAATTACAGAATCTATCCCAGTCTTTACATACGATATAGTAATGAGCAAGAAAAAGGAAATTTTGAAACATGGAAGAAGAATGAACATGAACGGCGTGGATTCTATTATAGTCATCTAAACTTTCAATTCTCGTTGCTTCAGGTGATAATTCTGTAGATGAGGAAAACGAATAAATATGAGAATTAGTAAATAACGGTGTTTTTTAGCTTTTTTTTGTGTAAATACAAGTTTATTCTAAATATACTTGCTTTTATTAAAACCTTCTTTCCCCTGAATTAAGAGTAGTACTATTTCGTTTGAACTAGAAGGTCCGTTGACCATATTATATGGACTTCACTCACGTTTGAAAATTCCTTAAATGTAACCTGGATACCAGATAATCATAATATGCATTTAAAGATCCTTTACACAAATAGTGCACTATGTAAAAATCGACCTCTCCTATTGGTCGATCCATCTCGTATTACGATATGTCTGCGTGATGCAATCGGTTTCTATCAAGAGCTCTCGTGGTGTAGAGGTTTAGATCGTAGGGTCTCACCTGGAAAACGCGGGTTCGAACCCCGTCGCTTTTTTTAATTTTTTTTTTTAAGATTATGTTTCCAAATGTTTCTTGATTTTGAGTATGTCTTGGGTTAGATTGGGTTAGCGCACCTGGTTAGTTTCCTTTTCATGAGCCCCCGTAGCGAGCGAAGCGAGCGGAGGGCCATGCGGATCGACCAATGGGAAAGGCCGATTTTTATTTAGTGCACTATTTGTGTAAAGGATCTTATAATACTCATAATATAATCGATGTTAGAGGTGTATGAAGTTGATATTAGGGCACTTGCGTTCAGCTAGAATAACGTCAGCTTTTTTACCGTAAAGTCAAGAAATATAATTTTTTCAACACGGTCTAACGACGTTATGGATTGACTAGACTTTAGAGTTATTATTATTATACATTTTTGTAGTAAATTGTGTCTACTTTAATTAGGCATATCATAGTTATCATCAGAAAACGCTTAGGTTTCGAGTTATAGTTAAAAAAGTGAAAAAAAATGCAAAATTTTGAGGTTTCTTGCAATTTTCCTAGTGAAGCCGACGTCTGCGGAGGTGGCAAACCTCAGATTCGAATTCAGCACCCCAAAAAACATATAGAACCTGTGACAAAAAGACTTCTACATTGAAAACCTTTGCTTACTGGATTATTAGCATTTACGGATTTTTTAGATGATAACTTGCACGTTACTACGAAATAATTTAACAATTTGAAATATAAGAAAATATTACTAGTACAGGTTTGTAAATATATCCAAACATCATTTTGTGAATGAATGAAATTTACCACCGTAGCCGGCTTATCTGCTGAGATCCTAATTTACTAACCAACCAGAACCAGAACAGATACAATATCGTGTTTTTACTATTTGGAACACGGCTATAAATAATAGAAGATGGCAACAAATATTGATAAAAGGATTAAACGGTGCTAATGAAGAAAGGCCTTGGTGTAGTTGTGGCAAATCATTTAAATGTTAGGCAACTCATCAGTTCAGGTTATTTATGGACCATTCTACAAAACACGCTTTAAAGGCCAATTTAAAGAACACTGTCATAGATATGTTTCTCAATCATGCGTTTGTTCACACTAGAATACAAAATATTTAGGTGTGAGGACCAATCAAAATCATCAGTCTTATTTTTACTAAATTTTTTATCCACTTGTAGCCCAGTCATTGGCGATCAAAAAAGGACTTACCTGAAAATAACTCGGGAAGTTTGAAAATTTCGCAGGTTTGTAGGTTTAGGAGTGTAGAACTAAAATTAAAGATGGACGCTAAAAACGATTTTTTGTAAATGTCTCCAGAACTATGCGTTTTTCGAAAAATTATGTGGAGAGCAAAATTAAATAGGGGGAAATCTCCTACAAAATATCCTTAGCATATTTTCGCTGAAGTTAACGGTTTAGACTCAAGAGCTGATTAAATGACAGCATATTCCGTTAACTTCCTTAAACTGCTTTTACCTTGACTCACTAGGTACTTATTTTCCAAAGACTTGCAAAATAGAGCGACGAAGAACTCGAACAGCATCTGCAGTATGAGTTGGCTCCGTACACTTATTTTCTGAAGCCGGCATGCGAAAAACTACGAAGTCCCTACTGTATAAAGCTTTTTTACAAGTTACAGGCATTGACTTTGGAACCAACAAAGTGTATATATTTATTTATTTATTTTATTTTTCAACGGGCAAAACCCAATTAACAATGGTGTTAACAATAAATAGAAATAGAAATATGCTCAAATCAATAACAGAATGAGTCAGTAAACTCACACTAACAATAAAACCATAACAGCAATAATATAATTAACTAAGAACATAACAAAATAATTACCACCCCAGGAGTAAACTGCACAAATATGTATTAAATTAATAATAAGATTAATAATAAGATTAATAATAAGAGTGTTATAAGGCTAGTGTAGAATTATCGAATCATCGAATTATAGAATTATCGAATGCCCCATATACCTAATACTAATAGCAATCACAAATCATCACAGTTCAGGATTTGGCTCAGGAATGTTTTATAAGATGCAAAAAAGTCTATTGACTGGTGTTCATTTGCTAGTCTGGCAGTTCTGGATATAAAATTATTTAGGCCATAATTTGTCCTATGAATTGGAAAATGAAAGCTTTCAGCAGATCTCTTGTAGCCCTAGAGGGTACCCTTAAGTCGATTTTATGAAGCAGTTCTGGTGCTGCTGCTCTACCATGTAATATATTGTAAAGGTTTATAAGATCTCTACTTTTATGTCGGGTAGTAAGTAATAGATGGCATATTGAGAAATCTTAGCAGGTCTGTGTCATTATAATTATCCAAGATGTTTAGTTTATATGCGATTTGCTTCAAAAATTTATGTTCAACCTGTCTAAGACTCTGAACATGTATGCCATAGAAGGGAGACCAGATTGAAGAAGCGTACTCCAAATGAGGGCGTACGAGGGCACAGTAAAGTGTTTTTAAAGCTGATAAATCTGTAAAGTCCTGGGTGGTTCTTCCTATAAAACCCAGCAATTGAAAAGCTTTGGTGACTGTTTGGTTTAGGTGCTGAGAAAATTGAAGAGCTGTATCCAGAGTCATACCCAGGTCTCTCACTGATGAAATGGTTTCAAGATGGCATTGGTTGATCTCATATTGACAAGGAATAGGCATCCGAGATCGAGAAAAAGTTAAAGCCTTACATTTGTCAGGTTTGAGAGACATGCCATTTTTGAAACACCAATCTTGAAGGTTATTCAAATCATACTGAAGCTTATCACAATCATCAGAGCACCCCACAACACAGCTCAACTTAAGATCATCAGCAAAAAGTAAGAAGTGGCTGGATGTGAAACACTCGTATATATCGTTGATAAAGACATTAAAGAGGAGAGGACTCAGGTGAGATCCCTGGGGTACACCAGATGGAACCTGTACCTCTTTAGAGTGAAAGTTGCCTATTCTCACAATCTGCCTACGATTAGTCAAGTAGCTCTCAAACCAAGAAATTAGTGGTCCACCAATTCCCAGTCTTTTAAGCTTACTGATCAACAAACCGTGAGAAACTCTGTCGAAAGCCTGTCAGTGTAAATAGTGTCAACTTGATCCCCGTTCTCCAAGGTTCTCGACAGAAGATCCGCATGTGTTAAGAGATTCAACTCTGTTGACTTATGGGGTCTGAAGCCAAATTGCTCCTGTATCAGAAGAGGCTCCACCCTAGGCGACAACAAGTCGCAAACTAAACCTTCAAAGAATTTAGGTATTGCACTCAAGATACTAATAGGACGGTAATTTGCTACTGAGGACTAGTTGCCTAACTTAAATATGGGCTTCAAGAAGCTAGATCGCCAATAATCTGGAAACACCCCTGTTTGGAGAGATAAGTTAAATATATGGAACAAGGGTCTGGATAAATGAAAACTACAGTGCTTTAGAAATGCTGTTGTTACTCCATCAGGTCCAGGACCCTTATTGATGTCAACTGATGAAAATTTAGCAAATATATCGGAAATAGTAACATGGAGCTCTGGGATATGAACAATGGAGGAGGATATCTCATGATTTGGAAGTGCGAGATTACAGGTTGAATATACAGTAGAGAAATAGTCAGCAAACATGTTAGCAATTTCCAACCCAGAATCTGTTGATTGGAAAACTGTTATCTTTCCGTCTCCTGTTAACAAAAGATCAAAACTTTTTTACATTTGTACTGATGGCTAACTCTGTGAGATATATATAATCATTATAAGATTCCTGAGTCAATTGTTTACACAAAGATCTCAGCCTTTCAAATTCCCGATAATCATCGTTAGACTGAGTCTGCTTGAATCTTTTGTGGGCCATTTTCTTTAGAACTATAGTATTTTTAAGAGGAGGGCTGAACCATATCGGGAATTTTTTGGCTGAGCATTTTTTTAGGGGTACATAAGTGTCAATAGCAAACAACATAATATCATAAAAAATGTTTAACATTACATCCACTGTTTTATCCTTGAACAAAAAATCCCAGTTGAACTGGTCCAAAAAAACTCTTATATCTTGATAATTGACTGAGTTAAAGTCTCTATAAAAACCCTCAAAGTTAAGTCCATCATCCACTTCTGGTTTCATAGCTGCTATATGGATATGTAGGGGCGGGTGAACCACAGGGGGAACCAAGAATGTATCTGCCAGGCACACCCTTGTATCAGAGTCCTGTGTCAAAACCAGATCCAAGAGGCTATTATGAGAGGACAGAAAGTGATTCTTCTGGAACAGATTATGAAAGTTACATGTGTTAGCCATAACCCGTATGCCTGCAGCTTCTTGAGGGAAAGCTGAGTCACTTGCTGTCAAGGTGGAATTCCACTCCACATCCTGCCATATTGCATGTCTCATATTAAAATCTCCAATAATGTGTATATTGGTATGGGGCATTCTTAGTGACAGGTCATCCAATGTTTCTGTGAATGCAAGGTAAGTGTTGCAAGGAGAGGAGGGAGGTATATACACAGCACCCAAAATAAAACTAGCTTCTCCCTTACCAACCAGAATAAAAACTTGTTCTATATGTTCACGAACCGCAAGTCTCATACTTGGAATTGATTTATGAACAGAGACTAACACTCCACCACCTCTCTCATAAATACTGGTATCTCGGGAACGATCCTTGCGATACACAAGATAATCAATAAAACTTAGCTCAGCATCAAAGATACCGGTGTGCAGCCAGGTTTCAGTTAGCACATAGATGTCGTAAGGAAAGGCAGGGATATTGTATTGTAAATGATTTAGTTTTGTTCTCAGACCCTGTGTATTTTGGAAGTAAATGGAGAGCACCCTTGAGTTTTGAGAGATTAGTTTTTTGGAACAATTTTAGGAATGCCTTGGTAATATCTAATGGTAATATTTTCACCTCTCGACACTCGATCCCTGAATTCAGATCTAATTTCAGTTTCAGCCTCAACCTGCATTTTAGTTTGATCCAAGGGGTGTTTCACTCATGCAATAGGTGTACAAATCTCATACATTCGTGTTGCAGTCCCGCATACAGTCGATACAGTCTCATGCAGTCAAATGCAATGCATGCAGTCGTGATACAGTCTTTAGGAATTCCTTGCAGTCCCATGCAGTTATTGGTGCAGTCACACGTAGTAGCGTACATTCCATGTACATTCACGAGAAATCGTATGCAGTCGCGGGAAGTCGAGCGTGCAATCTTGTTCAATCTTGTCACAAGACTCTACGTAGAAAGCCACACAAATGAACCTAAGTGCGCGCGCACGCACTATTCCCGTAACTTTTATTTTCAATTTTGTGTTCTTTATTTTTACATTATTTGTTGTAATTTTGATGTGGCAGGAGCTAAAATTTATTATTGGGAGTATATGCAAATGTGTATGGCTGTATCAAGGGAGGGCGAGAATTTTAAAGAGTATGGTTAATTTCCCTAACGGCTCTCCGCACGCTTCGAGGCACAACCAAACCAAACTAACCTATACTAGCCGAAATTTAAAAAAAGACACAAACATAACCTTAAAAAAATAAATGAAACAAGTCGGGAATCGAACTCGGGCTGCGGGCCGCGTCGTATCACAAGCACAGCACAGGATCTGACCACTGCACTAAAAACCTGCTGAAGGCAATTCACTGCACCGTAGAGACACGAGTAAATAAAAGAGTTACGGAAATAGTGCGTGCGCGCGCTTAGGTTAATTTGTGTAGCTTGCTACGTAGACGTTACTAATTTTGTCAGATATTGCTTATAAAGCGGCATCATTTGGTTTTCTTTTGGTTACATAGTAACACGTTGCTGCTTTTTTGTGAAACGAAGGATACGGTAACAGATTTTTATAGCCACCATCGTTTTTTAGATACAGGGTTCTCCCGGAATTTGCACTTTTGGGGCATACCTCGTATTTTGAGAACGGTTAATTATATTGCAAAGGCAAAAACTGTACCTTATAAATATTTTAACGTACAATCAGTTTTTTCATAAAATTCATAATGCTCGATATACAGGGTGGGCCAACGAAAACCTTATACCCCGATTTTTCTTCTTTAAAATGAAAATTTGGAAAACCCTGCGATTTCTGATTCGTGTCTGTTTTCAACCTTGTCACTTCAGCCCCCTGAGGGTGATGGAGCTTCACTCCTAAAATTTGAAATGGGTTAAAAAAGGAGTCGAGTGGTATCTCATTTTGAAGGTCTTTTGAACCTTATTACAACTTCCGAATTTGACGTCTCTACGCTCATACCCGTTCATGTGAGACTGAGTGTGAGACCTTGTCAAAATATAGAAAAAGTATTTATTTCTTAATTAATTATTACTTAACTAATGAGAGCAGTGCTCGGAGCAGTGACTACAAAGTTAGTAGATGTAATCAGTGTCAACTGACCAAATTTGGTATTGCTGAATCTCCAGTACCATATTAAAAACAGCCCAATTACAATGATTGAGTAATACTTAATTTCAAAGGCCCTTTGACCCTCATTACGTCTACTAACTTTGTAAAAATAGTTGCTAGCTCTTATAGTTAATTAATTATTAATGAAGAAGTAACACTTTTCCAAAATGTTGACTAGATGTCACTTAAACAGAAATAAGAGTAGAGACGTCTAACTCGGCAGTTGTAATAATGGTCAAAAGATTTGTAAAATGAGGTATCAGACGAGCGAAAGGACACCCACACCACAGTTCCGTTATGGAGCTTAATTAAACCAATAGAAATACACAAAAGTGACAGAATTTATGAAATTTGAAAAATGTAAAAACAAAGCGAGTAACATTTTCTGCTAAATTAGAACTGATTTTAGGCATGCCTTGGGTTAGCTTGGGTTAATTTTAGTTGGTTGAGCCCCGGAAGGGATATGCGTTTTCTCTTGCTCCGCCCATTAACTGTGGTGTGGATGTACTATTGCATCAGACGACTCCCTTTTCCATTTAAAATTTTAGAGAAGCTCATCACCCCTAGGGGTGAAGTGCCAAGGTTGAAAATATTCACAACAAGTGTTCCCATAGAATCAGAAATCGACGGTTCCGAGCGTTCCAAATTTTCATTTTAAAGCCGGAAAACCGAGGTGCGCACGCTGTATAGACTAAATTTTGGTTTTCTTAAATGGGAGACCCTGTATATTTTTTCCTCGTTGTATACAGTAATGATTATATGAGTATAATATTCGATAATATTTAGAACCCGGTTCCCAATTTATCTATCCTTAATCGTTGGAGTACTACCATCGTGCAAAATTGCCCATTAAATCAAACACTATAAATACGTTATAAGCTCTCCGACTATCAGAAATATTAGCGATATGCACAAAAATGGAACACTCTACAGTCCACTGCTTTTTCGAACATTTATTTACATTCTCATGCAGTCCCATGCAGTCGGTGCAGTCACCTATCATATTTATGCAATCAATGCAGTCAAATGCAATATTTATGCAGTCAAATGCAATAGGTGTACAAATTTTAGTGAGTGAAACACCCCTTGGTTTGATCCGGATTTATGAAAATTTTTCTACCCTTTAATTTACTCGTACGACGAATACTATTTAAAGGTACTTTTAAAGCCTTATGGGCATTTTTGTTAGGCTTACCAATTCGTGCTAAGCTTTTCACATCACTTGGAGCTCCGAGTTCAAGGAAGAGGGTATTGACATCATCCAGGTCTTGGCGGTGATCAGGCAAGTTAAAGAGTGACAGGTTGCAAATTCGATTTTGGCGCTCTTGCAGTTCAATAAAAAAGTAATTATTTAAGGAGCTGGAAGATGCTGGAGGAACCGGAGAACCTGCATTCACCATGGGATTCGTCCTCCTCTCCTCTTTTAGGGCTCTAATATCAGCTCTAAGTTCATCCAAAGCCTTTAATATTTTGGGGATCTGGACTAGATCGCAACCGCAGCTGCACGACAGCATTCATTACCAGTACCATCAAATACAACAATGGCATGGTTGTCCAAAAGAAACTGAAGAATGGAGTTGGAATAAAACCCAAACTGATATCACTCCAGTAACCACTTTGAAGGATTCTACTCCCAAAGCACTAACTGCCTTTTTGTCATGTAAGTGCAAGACCAATTGTGGTAAAGCGTGCGGATGACGAAAAGCCGGATTAAAATGATCCATGATTTGCGAGGAGATGTGAAATTTTCTAGGATAATGTCATGCTATAATTTTTTATATTATTTTGGTGTGAAATTTTCTTACCGAATCTCGCACGTTATTAAATTATTAACCAAAAATATCTCCTCGAGCATGAATTTTTTTAAAATGCGGTGTCTTAAAAAAATTAAATAGCATTTAAATTAACATAAACAAAAGCCCATACAATCTAATAATAAACAAGAAAGATACTAACGTTAAAAAATGTTCCAACTTAATTTAGCCCATAGTGTATAGTTTCTTTTTTTCCACGTTATATCAGCCCTTAAGTAGATTGCCCATCTTGTACTATGTAATATAATATGCCATTTCACACTCCACATAAGATTAAAGTAGACTTTAAATTATGCATTGAAAATACGCTAAAACAATTATTACTTGATGAACTTGTTTATAGTGGAAGCTAAAACACTAACCTCGGATTCACTAGCGTTAGACCCCAATATACACATCTTAGACACACAGCAAGTTTAAAAGCACATGTCTTAAATAGCTTAAACCTATCCTAAGGGTTTAAAACTTAGTCCCATCGGCCCATAGGCTTAAAGTTAGTGATTTCGTCAGTGAGTGTTTTTCTTAGCACTGTATATACAAATATTTCACCGAGACTGCATGTTTAATAAAATTTATCAGCTGCAACTTAGTCAATTAGACATCTGTCAGATGAATCATTTGGAAGCCATATAAAATTCCTGTAAATTCCTTCAGAGACAAATATAATTCATTACCTTTTCGGAACAATGCCATCGATGATTGCTTGTGAAGATGTTCAGGGCCCCCAGGACGGTTCCGTTCCACACAATAAATAAATAATCATATAAACGGTGTTAATGAAGAATGACCTTCGCGACGTTTTCATCAAAGCGTTATGAAACCAAGTGACATTCTTTGATTTAGAGGCCACCTAGCTTAAATGCAGGCTTATGGTAAGCGCCATTTAAAGATGTCTTTAGTTATTATGGCTCGTCGATATCAACATTATTAAACATTTCAAAAAGCTATGTTTTACATATTATATATAGGGTGATCCAGATAACTTACTAAATGAAAATATCGCTATTATTTTTGAAATTTGAAAAAATATTCCGAACAAAAATTGTTTGAATGCATCTGCTTTTATACAGTCCTTTGTTATACATGGTATTTCAAAAAGCAACGCACATGTCAATTTTGCTTTTTTAAACGTAATATACCACGTTTTTTTATTGATTTTGAATTTTCACTTATAATATCCCTAGTGCTTAAATTATTACCGGTAATTTTCATTATAATTGCCTACGTATTTAGATACCTGCTACTACCTGGAAATAAAGGTTTATTTTTCAAATTCCATGGTATTGACACAGCTTACCAAACAATCAGCTATCCAACGCTTATAGCTGGAACCTAAGACTACTTACTTAAAAAGACAAAGTCTGTCATTCATAATCAATGAAACTGTGGTACAGAAAGTGGCTAGTTGGTAAACAAACATAGGCGTAGCATTTTAATTTTTCGTAATTATTTTCTTTCACCAAAATTCAAATCTAAATTGATTAAGCAAATCTAAAAATGGGAATTTGTGGGTCGTTTATAGAGTTCGATTCTTAAATTAAATCTGGATATTGAAATATTGGGAAATTTGGGACCGAAAAGTTTCAAGTTTGGAAACGAATTTTTTAGCACATAATTTAAATTTGATTGTCTTGAGTTAGGAATGCTATTTAAATGTATTGAAAAGTCTTTATTAATTTTTTTGAGGGATATTAAATTATAAAAGATTAAAAGTCTATAAAGTTCCATCACCATACCTCCAATTTTTTTTTGTTCAGACTGGTTGGGTATCAACACTGGTATGAAAAAAGGTATCGACAATTTCGAACACCAAAACTCTGGCACGCGCAGCCACAGAATTAACGTATGAAGTATGGAAACCAGTTTAAATGACTACAATAAATTGGAACTAACTGAAAGTAACCGAAAGTTGTTTGAATGACTAACCAAAAGTAACAAAAACCCAAAACGGGCTAAAACGTATAGGAACAAATTAAATATATGGAAGTAAGTTAAAACTAACCCACATAAACTGTATTTTGCCGACTAACCAAAAACATTAAAATTGGTCATAATTAGGGTATCGGAACCGGTTCAAATGATTAAAATAAGTTGGAACTAACTCAAAGTAGCCGAAAGTTGATTGAATGACTATAACCAAAACTAACTAAAAGAAGCAAAACAGGCTAAAACTTACCAGAACACATTAAAAATGTTAAAGCAAATTAAAACTAACCCAAATTAACCGAATTTTGCCGATTAGCCAAAAGTAACCAAAAACGTTAAAATTGCTTATAGCGTACCGGCACCGGATCAAATGGCTAAAATATATTAAAACCAACTGATATTTATCGAATGTTGATTGAACGACTAACCCAAAACTAACCAAAAGCACCAAAAAGAGCTAAAACGTATCGAAACAGATTAAAAATATTAAAGTAAGTTGAAACTAACCCAAAATAACCGAATATTGGCGACAAGCTAAAATGAAACAAAGACATTCAAATTGGTTATAATAACGTACCGGAATCGGTTCTAAAAAAATTGGACCTAACTGAGACTAACTGAAAGTTGATTGAACGACTAACCAACAGTAACTAAAAGCGCCAAAAAGGGCTAAAACGTATCAAAACAGATTAAAAATATTAAACTAAGTTGAAACTAATCCAAATTAACGGAGTTTTGGCGACTAACTAAAATTAGCGAAAAACTTTTAAACTCGCATTTAAATTGGTTATAATAACGTGTCGGAACCAGTCCAAATTACTAAACTAAATTGGAACTAACTGAAAGTAATCGAAAGTTGATTGAATGACTAACCAAAACTAACCAAAAGTGAATAAATGCACCAAACGGGCGTATCAGAACAGATTAAAAATGTTAAAGTAAGTTAAAACTAACCCAAATTAACCCAATTTTGGCGACTAACCAAAAATATTAAAATTGCATATAAGGTACCGGACCCGGTTTAAATGGCTAACCAAAAGCACCAAAATGGGCTAAAACGTACCGGAATAGATTACAAAAATTAAAGTAAGTTAAAACCAACCAAAACGAATCGAACTTTGGGGACTAACCAAAAATCTTAAATTTGATTATAACGTATTGGAGTCGGTTCAAATGGCTAAAATAAATTTGAACTAACTGAAACTAATCGAAAGTTGTTTGAACGATTAACCGAAAATGTCTAAAAATAACCAAATGCACCAAAACGGGCTAAAACAAATCGGAACAGGTTAAAAATATTACAGTAATATTATAGCTAATTATATATTAAAATATTTCCTATCTACAAGTGGAGGGTAATTCTTTAGGCCTTCATATCTGCACCTTTCTTTAATTATTTATTTTTTAGTTATGATAATCTTTAATATTAATCTTAAAAATGCATTTCTTTAATTAAAAATATTATAAACACTCGTAAATATACAAAATATTTACTTTTTTAAACTCAAACTATTTGAATTATAACACAAATCACATTTTTGCTTTTTTATTTATCATTTTCAATGTTCCCCCGGTTGCATCTTTGCGAAGGACTGTGAATTTTTATTAATTAAAAGTTAAAGATATTGCAATACACCATAATACTAAATCAAACCGTTCATTTAGGATAGTATACTTATAGTAACATACTTTTTTATTACGCATGCATCATAATCAACGATTATCGCACGCTGCAGCGTGCTTAAAATGATGTTTATGATGCGCCTACTTTTTTAAAGGTTGCTATAGAAACATTTGATCATGTCAAGTGTGACAGATTAATATATTCGTCAATATATCCCTTAAGTTTAATATTTAAAACATTTTTGAGATTATGATGCATTCGTAATAAAAAATAGTGTATGATATACGTGTATAAGAGGCCTTTAAAGCCCTTGCCACTTACAAAACACTCCGCTGCGCGTCGTGTTTTGAAATATGTCGCGCGTGCTTTAAACGCCCTCTTATACACTTATATCATAATATACTATTATCGTAACAGATGTAAAATGTTTTTAGCATTCTAATGGCGTTAAAAATGTTCCAATAATTAAATGGTGTAGGACTATTGATTTCGCTATTGAAAAATCAAAACAATAATCACAGCAATAAAAAATACTCAAAAGAACAACAGAGCAAAGATAGAGATTAAGAAAATACTAGGCAAAATTATTTTGAAACATTTTTGACAAGTTTTTAAGTCCTGAAATTTCATTTTAAGTATACAACGCTTATTTAAACAATCTAGTTGAATAACTAATAAGTATACAAAAGTGTATTAATTTATAAATAAGACAGCTTCTGTAAGTAAACTTCTTGTCTTGGTTTCTGAGAAGATTCAAGCTTTTTAACTTTCATAATGTATCCTGATTTTAAAATAATTTCTTAACACTAATTTTATTAATTCGGTTCCATGGCAATTTAACGGGACATCTTCATATATATTGGTCCTCAAATCAGTCCAGTAAAAGTAGATGGCAAGGTTTTAATACTATATTATTTTATATGGAGGAAAAGTGATACTTTTCATGGCGCGCTCGTGGTAATAGAGAGCAAGCCATGAAAAGTAACTTTTCCTCCAAATAAAATATGCTGTTTTTTCTTCAAATGTCGACATATTAATGCAAAAACATCTCTTAATAGTAATAATATCTAATTATTATTAAAAATAAATGGGTTCGCAAGGCGACTTAGACCACGGTCGTAGGTGGCCTTGCTTAGACCGGTGTCGGTGAATGTAACATAAAGCTGTCAGTGGACACTGTCAACAATAATTATTTTTTTAAGATGGCGTCTCCGATTGCGTTTTAATTCCGTATTGATAAGCAGTTATTGAGTAAATTCGATTAAATAATAACCAATTTGTTCCTAAATTAGTGATTTTTAGAAATGCAGTCACAAATTGAGTGATAAATACAAATTGTAGTTTAATAAATCTTGAGTTGTTGACGCTTATTTTGTTGTCTGTTTGTATTGTATCTATCTTGCTATGACAACACTTTTACCTCCGCCGGCGGAAAAGTGAAAAGTAAAGCTCCGGCGGAGGAAAAACGAAACTTCACGGCCGCCTACACAGTCCAGTAATGACGGATTTGCTGACGTTTGAAGAAAAAAGTATTTATAAGCAAATATACCATTCAGTTTTCAGAAGTGTGTTTATAATTCGTGCACAAGCGAATGAACTGGATTCGTCAGGCGGTAGTATTCGTGTAGACGAAAATATCAATTATGCTAGATTAGTTTCATTTTTGATTAGCAGATATAATAAAGTTGTAAAGTGTTATTAGAAGCTAATTGTCACTACTTGTACTTGAACTAGAAACACATGCATTATTTTGTTGCTTTGTATGGTCCTCGAGGGACGACAATGAAATGACATTTAATACTCACCGATGACACAAAAGTTTTGGAAAATTCCGACTTGTTTTGTTGCAAACTCTACAATGATGAACCATGATAAAGTATTAAACACTGATTTGCCTCAAAAAGTCTTACAAAGCACTAAAGAATACCACACGATAGTAATATATTTAAAACATGCCGTTTTACTACGACTAATACGCTATTTTGTTATTCTGCCGGAATCGGGCGAAAGTAGACGAGACGTAGCCGAAGTAGAGGAGACAGCCACGCGGCATTGCCACTTTTATTTATAGAAATTCTTCGCGTGCTTGAGGACAATATTTAAAATTCTAAAGTAGGTAATTACGTATGTTTTTTTTTGTTAACTAACGTAGATTTAAATTAGGTATTTATAGAATAACAAATGTAACATGGTTCAATAAATTTAAAATAGTAAGTGCTATTTACAAACAAAATATACCTACTTGAAAGCTAAATTTACTGATTAATAAGGAAATCTGGCAAACATGCTCTTGTACCACAGTGTGTGTTAGAATGCGATTTAATTTGTGGTATATACAAAAAGTAAATAAATGTATCTTTATTATTTTATTTTATCTAATGCTGGAACGGTATGCGCGCATTCCCTCACGCAGGCCACCATTTTGGGTTAAAACCTCTCAAATTCGATAGTATTGACTCGTCGCTCGTGGTCGTGTCAGATGAGTTGTTTGTGTTAGCCAGTGTCGTAGTTACAGTTTATAGGTATATGTTTTCTAGTTACAGTGATTAACAGTTATGTACATTCTTGAACAAATTACTAAAGCAGTTTGCTGTCTGCAGTTGCAGTCTGATTGTACATACTTATATCTGTGCTTAAATAGAAATAGATAAACTGAGAGGTGGACACGTCTGTGCCGCTAAAACCTGTAGTGCGAAAAGTTATAGGTACATCTAACCAGAAAATAAGTTTTTTATATTTCCGTAGCGAGGATGCCATTAGGAAATTTTTTTTGACAATTACCTTAAAAAGGATGTACATTTGTAGCCTAAAAATATTTTTTTCGTTAATGTAAGCATAGCTGGAATGTAGGTAACTCTGAATATAATACTCCTTACTATGGTATTGTTTATCCTAAAATGAAGATTATATTACAAATTACCTTAAACAAATTAATTGTTTTAATAGTTATTTGTGTTTTTGTAGCGTAAAATAACGGAATGCCGCTTGAAAAACAATGTTCCCTTGTGACGCGTAACGAAGTGCGTTAACCTTTCGAAAATGGCAATCTTACTTTGCGCTCGGAAAATACAAAGATTTTTTTCTGCAGACGCATTTTTAAAAATTAAATGCACATTTTTCTCTATGCTCTATAACATTTTAAGATCATTTTTCTACGACTGCCCTGAAAATAGACAAAAACGCACTAACAACTGCTCTCGAAGACTGGACATTTCACACATCGTGTGAATGTGAAAAGTATACTTTTCACACGCTTATTCGGGTATTTAGATTAAAGGACTTCGTTTTCGTTTTAGAGTTTCGCCCTCAGAAGTCCCATTCCCAGATCTCTAAAAAAGGGGGCCCAATTTTAGGCCTTTACCCCCCAGGGGCCCCTTTTTGCAAAACTGTAGAAAATGGGACTCTTATACCAGGAGCCCCTTTT
>MU183179.1:49450-64869 GCA_016904865.1 Pissodes strobi
TTTGCAAAACTGTAGAAAATGGGACTCTTATACCAGGAGCCCCTTTTAAGGCTTGGGGCCCAATTTTAGGGATTTGCCCCGAAGGCCCCATTCCTAAATCTGTAAAAAATGGGACTCCCGTACCATAGGCCCCATTCTAGGGTTTCGCCCCACTGTGGCCTCAATTTAGGGCTTCGCCCCAGGAGCCTCTTTTTCAAAATATATGGAAAATAGGGACATCATACCGGTGGCCCCATTTTAGGACTGTGCCGCTGTTATAGTTTAGCGAGAATCTCTTACTCACGTAGCTTCTTTCATTAGGAATAAAATTTTCTGATAAATCAATAATAAAAAGTTTCCCATATAACATGTAATTTTTTACCACACTCCCAGTGGGGCACCCTGTCTATAGCAGTCGTAGAAAAAGTATAGTGTGCTACACCTGCTGAAAAGGCTCTTCACACTCATGAGATTTTATGACACTCGCCTACGGCTCGTGTCACCAGACTGTCTCATTCGTGTGAAAAGTCTTATTTTCAGCACTTCTTGCACAATATACTATTACAGTCATACGCCACTGTGATATTTTAGCCGCTTCTGATTGGTGGGTTAACGTGACTTTCAGTTTATCTACGGTCCAGTTCAGTTCCCCCGTCGGGGGCATAGACAGACATGTCTTGTTTATTTTCTTAAAGGTTATGTGTGTTTCTTTTTGTAAATTTCGGTTAGTTTCAGTTAGTCTGTTGTGCCCCGAAGGCATACACATCCTACTGCCCGACGGCACCAGGATGCTGAAATCAGTTGGGTTTTGTAGCGCTACAAAAACTCATTGATTTGGGCACCTAATCGCGCCATGTCTTCGCGATGCAATCAGTTTGTCGCAAGAGCCCTCGTGGTCGAAGAGTTGATTAGGTGTCAACTCGGAAGCCCGGGTGCAAATCCCGTTGCTTTTTATATATATTTTTTAAGGTTATGTTTCTAAACAGTTTTTTTCTTGATTTTGGGCATGCCTTCGGTTAGTTTTGGTTAGCGAGCGGATGGCCATGCGAAAAGTAAAATATTATTATGCATTAAGTGCCCAAATCAATGAGCTTTTGTAACGGTACAAAACCTAACCGATTTCAGCACCCTGGTGCCGTCGTACAGTAGGATGTGTAAATATGCGCCCCGGAGCGAGCGAAGCGAGTGGAGGGCTATGCGTGAAGAATTAACAGTACTCTAAAGTAACGTTAACCCACCAATCAGAAGTGACTAATATAGCATAGTGGCGTAGAACTGTAAAGGATCGTATTATACGCCGCGGCTTTCGTTGATTTTGCGATTTCATTTGAATTTAGTATTTAGTTATTTTGCGCACGGCTGTAGAAAAAAAATACAATTTCGGGCCACCCTGGTCCGTTTAAAAGAGGCCTATATCTTATCTCGAAAATTACGGGATTTGCAAAAAAAATTAGATGCAAAAGTTGTTTAATAACATTTTTGATAAAAGTAATAAATAATAGTACTTCTCTCTTCAGGCATTTTCTATTTTTTCTAATTTATTAACACCCTGTACATCTGATTGAAAATTTTTATATTGTAAAATGATTTTCTCCACAAGCAGAACTTTTTGTCAAGAATGACTTTTTGTCGTAAAATGAAAAATAAATAATTTTTTCCTCTTGTGCACTCCATCCGCGGACACACTGTATATATTTGATGATATTATATCTTTAGAGTTAGTACTTTCACAGCTATAAACAGTTGAAAATCGGTACTTTGGCTACTTTTCACCCTGGTAGCAAGAAGACCATTAGAGATGGAGTAAAATGAACTACACATTCCTATCTTAACTTGTTAAGAGCTTAACAGTTAAATAGATGCGAGAAAATCCACACATGTCAAACTTGCATGGCATATTTAAAAGCACATCAAAATTTGGATGACACTTCCCTTTATATATTTTTTTCGTGCATATGAAAATGCTTCCATAGATATATACGGAAATCTGAAGAATCCCCACGATGACTTTGTTGCTTTTATAGCAAAAATTTAATCTATTTTTCAAAAAAAATTTGAACGATTCGTTGTCCTGCCAAATATTTGCCAAAAGTTATTAAACTTTTCTCAAACAGCTCAATTTAGCCCCGCTTGTCCCGAGTTCCCCAAGAATTTTGTTATTGAATTAAACATACGAGTTAGGATATATTATACTTTTGAAGATATTAACAAAAACTTTAAAAGTATTAATAAAAATAAGCTTGTTATATGAAAAACTCAATAATTATACTTTTTTACTTTTAAATACATACATATCTGATAACAAACCTATTTTATACTTAAAATAGTTATTTTTGTAAAATAAATAATTTTTTCTATAGTTTCAGTGGATTCTATTTTTTTTCTTCTCGCTTAAGACAATATCTTACATAAAAAAGTAAGTATGAGGCACCTATATTTAAAAAAAAAATGATATCTATTTTTTTCTTTCAGCGAAAATGTAGGTACACAAATATACAAATAAAAATTAACTAAAACCGTTGATTGAATCCAATCAACGATAAAACTAAAAAAAAATAAGATAATATCAAAATTACAATCCTTTCTATTAAACATTGAATATTTCTTATCCCGGCCCTGTGTTTTAACCCGAAATGGCGTCGGTGACGTCAGGTTTTTATTTTCACTTAGATCAAAGGCGCCGACGAGAGTCGGTTAGCTACGGTATTGATGTTTGAAGTCTAATTAACTGGTTCCTCTTTATTTTCCGCTAATATTTTACAAAATGGGCTATTCGATTGATGGTTGGAAATGGTGTAGCTTTATTTCAAGAATGATAACGGAAGATATGCTTATTCCGCTACACTAAAATTTCGGTTCAATTGCAAATGATTCTCGATATTTAATATTTAAGTCGCCAGTGACATATATTCACGAATGGGTTTATTTCTTGCGAATAAGGATTTTATAAGCGCTAGTACGCTATTTTGTACCTACAATTCGTCAATTTATTTTACTATATTTAATATTGGGTATTTCTATTACTTGACGCTACGTGGTTTATAGTATTAATCACAGGTTATAAATTAGTCAATAAAATATCGGCATGCATAATTTGTCCAACGTCTGAATTTTGAATGCGAGATGTTTTATGTTGTGTTGGGAGTGTTGAGACATTAACGGGTGAGTGTTGGTTTTTTAATCTTGAAATATTTAATTCATCTTGCAATATATTTAACTAATACTTTCATTTTTAAAAAACATAATTAATTTTTGTTTATGATTCGCTTAGTCTTATTGGACTAAAGCAAGAATTTAGCATTTTTATATTCCACTTTTAATTAGCTTACATCTTCAATATTTTTTAATTATTGTCGTGACCTTTTGGGTAATATTACCGATTTATTGGTGAATATTTGCGTCTCTCAATAATCAAATTCATGTAATTTGAAAGGCGCTTAGTTCAAATTTAGGGAGATCGTAATTATTTTATCGTTCAGTGGCCACGCACATTTTTTACGTATTTTCATTCAAATTGAACAGTATTATTTGGGCTAATTCTCGGAGTAAATTCTATATATTCCTGCAAAGGTAGTAAATTGAATTTTTAGTATAATTTCTCCGAATTTTCCCTCATCGTATTGCTGGTTTTAATATTTTCATTTTTTTAATTTAATTAAATTTTCAATTTATTTGTTACATCAAGCATATAATTATTAGCACTCGCCCTCTCTAGTCTCAATCCTGATGTACCAACACTATTTTGCATTTATGAGAGGTTAATCTCACATAAGTAAATTTATCTGCTTTTATCTTTTATCTTAATTTTTATCTCGATCCGAGATAGTGACTATATTATCTTTATCTTTAATTGAATTGAGGCGCAATTGCGCTCAGTTTTCGTTTATGTGCCAAGGACCTAAGTAAAGGCATAGTACTTACTTATTTTGAGTCATAAGACTAATTGTTTGAGGTTGTACCTCTATTTCTCTATTTATTATCAAATTTAAAGTTTCCTTTTATTTAAATTTACCGAGAGTCACTGAATTGGAACGTCATTCCATTTTCTTTTGAATTTTATATTTCAAGCATCTTTTTATTTTGAATTTCATATTTTAAAGTAAACAAAAGGATTAGGTAACAGTAATTATTTATAATTTTTGCTTGTTGCTTGTTGTCTGCTCAACTTAACATTGTAATTTAAGTTTCTGATTATATCTGCTTTTACCAGTTAATTTTCAATTTGTAGATTGCTTCATCATATGTTTAATATTGTCACTGATATTCACATGATATTTCCTTGAATATTATTTAATTAGTAATATACATTGGTCTAAGACTAGTTTATTTCTCCTTTCATGTTATAAATCTGCACGACTGATTGAAGAAAACACCTTGCTGTACCAAACCAATTTGAGTGAACCAATACTTCGTGAAAGAAATAAGTCCTCGGTAAACCCAACATATACTAACTTGGGAACAGGCAGAAACGGTTCCAGTGGAGGTCCCAATACGATCGCATGGTTACAGAATAATTGGACGAAGCTAAGTATTAAGTCAGTCAGAAGATAAACATATTGTAAAGACCAATTGTATTTTTTAATCTTTTGAGATAACCCACCTCTTTAAAATACTATTTCATTACACCTTGTACCCTTCGTTTTGAGGTACCCTATATATGTATATATTTTGAGACACCCTTTATACATGTAAAAGATAAATCAAGTCATAAATTGAAGTCGAGTTTTTGCGAGGTTTTTTGGAGGAGAATAGAGAGTCCGAAGCCAGCGGAGTGTACGGTTTATTTTGGTGAATTATTTTGCTTTTGTGTTGCAATATGTCATTACAAGTCGGTAAAATGAAACTTATAATATTGTTATTAACATAATTTGTACCATTATATATTTTATACTCATTGATAATTCATATTTGATGGCATAACATGTGTATATATTTTGATATTGTTATTAACATAATTTGCATAAATATTTCTCCTATTTTCATTGATAATTTATATTTGATGGCTTAACATGTGTATATAATTTGCACGAATATTTCATTTATTCTCATGGATAATTTATATTTGATGGTATAACAAATTTAATGAAATCGTTGTATGCTGTGAATAACACTGTATTGTTTGCTGTCTTTTCGAGCTGGAATTTTAGTTTTCGTATGACTGTGATTGTAATGTAAGTAAGGGACTTGATGAATCCACTAACATTTTCCTCCCCTGACTGAGCGAATATCCTAGCTATAAATCGTGAGCTTGCGAGCAAAGCACCCTAAGTCGTTCTTTAACAAATGTTATATTTTTAATGAATTGCTTTTGTATGAAACCTATGTGAAATTTGAATTAACATTAATTTGTAACCTTGATTTTGACTTGATGCCAATTGCTTATAAGCACCCGAAATGATAAAAGATCTGTAGCCTGTGCATAATTACACAGAATAAAACCATATATTCGGAAGTGAAATATATCGAAATGACTATTAGTAATAAGCAACAGTGAAGGTATAAGCTATTTGAATCGTTCTTCCGTATCCTATAATCTTACAGCCTACAAGAGAAATACTATTCAATCACAAAAATGTTTACGTAATATTATTATAATCAATCTCTAAGCGATCACGAAGGAAATATATATTAATATATAACTATAGCTGAGTAGCCTCCCGTATGGGACCTCAGTACCTGCTGGCGACGTCTGGCTAACTAATACTAAACTCTTCAGTTTTGAATGTATTGTAGTATTGTCACAAGAGTGGAACGACAAATTGCGGTGCGTGAGACAGTAATTTAATTAATTGTTATACTAATAAAGGTTGTACAGCATAACTCGGTTTAGGAATTGTGATCGAGGTTTTCTCTGCCATGCTCTTTTCCCTCGTGAATTCCAGGCGGAGTTTGGCACGCTTTTCTTTAATAAATTAGGCGTATTAGGAATCTGCGGTTTAATTTACATGACGCACGTTTCCCTCAAATTTCCCTAATTTTGTTTTGTCGAAGCGCAATACGAATAAATAAAAATTGTGTAAGATATAATAATAACACAACGTTATAGGTATTGATTTTCTTTTTAATCTATTTTGACGAACATTGGCAAAATAAAGACAAAGCACAATTTTACTTATCTGATTCAACTATGTTGAACAGGCCTGGGTACGTTATACTACACTTTCACAATTATTTATTTAATCTTTCACATTAGGTAATTTTAATTTTCATTACTAAGTCAATTTACTCATCAGATAAACTTAATTTCAAATAATTTGTAATTTAATTATATAATTAATATATTGTTGTTTTGGAATTTACTTCTTTAATTTATCGCCGGATAGAGGTCTGTGAGACATTGCGAATTGTAAGGGCAAATTTCTGATACTTTTATCTTTATATTTATTTATATTTAAGTATTCAGTTCGCATTGTCTCTAGGAACTCTGGCGCCCAAAAAAAAAACAGCCTACCCCCTAAAAAACCGTAAAGGAAAACGAGTCTCAAAACAAACATCATTTACTAAAAAAATTCTTATGGTTATAAAAAGTAGTATACAGTTAGCGACCAACTAGTATTGCATTACAAAATGGTGCCCAACGCCATACTTAAGTAATTAATTAATATTTCGCTAACTTTCGCTACAAAATGGCGCCCAACTTTCGCTACAATACATATGTACCAACTATAATTAATTAAAATAAGTTGTTGCAAGAAACAGCATCTCTAGTGAGTAAGAAACAACAATTAATCAAGATCTGGACAAGGTTCGAACTTGGGGCGACAGAAGTTTGGTCCAGATCAATGCAACAAAAACTCAGGCAGTCAGTTTCATCAGGAAAGTCAATACAGCAGCGGGCCCTGACATCATTATGGTAGGATCGACCATTTCTTCAGCCTCGTCAATCGGAGTACTGGGTGTCTTGGTCAACAGCAATTTGTCCTGATGGCATGACCACGTTTCTAACATCGCAAAATCAGCCGTCGCAGAAGCTTGTTGCGCTATTTCGCAACAAAAAACCGTATACACTGCAGCAACTGTTCTTGCTCTATAAAGCGGAAATAAGACCTTGCTTAGAATATTTCTGCTGCATTACTGTGGAACTCCCTTCCAGGACATCTTTTTACAACCTACAGTTATTCAAAAAACATATCAATTCAATCAACATCTTCGCACACACCGTTCTTCCAGTACCACAGGATCTCCCTTTAGTGTGTGCCACAGCCATAAAAAATATATAAGCATTTATTCTTATTTAATTTTTTTATTGCTGCTATATTTATTTTTAATGATTTTGGCTACATAAAACAGATTATAAAAACAAACGACATACTTTTACTTTATCTTGTTATCCCGAATAAAAGTATACTTTCTATTCTAAAAAAATTCCGGTCGTATTTGATAACTTCTGTCATAAATTGCAATTCATTCCTGAAATATAAAATAAATATAAAATGGATCCTCAACTTTAATTAGAAATTTTACCAACAATAATATCAAAAGAAAGTGATACACCACAATAGTGAACCCACGATTATTACCGGAGTATTAGCTAATATCATGTAGGCATGATACAATGTACTAATAAACTGATATAAAAAAAGTCTGAGTGAGTCAGCTGTTTACTTTGTTTGTCAAAATGAAAAAGAATAGGTATAACATATTTGATAATATTTAATCAAAAACGCGTGGCGTTTAAATGAATACACCTACTATTTATAGTATAAACTTTACCCTTGCATTTCCTGAACAGTAATTTCCGATAAACATCATCGTCGGCCGACGGCGACGCGACGCAACCTTTACACGATCTTAAAGCAGGTCCAATTTGTTTTGACATTGAACATATCGTTTTATAACAAAGTTTTAGCATAATTTGCACTTTGCAATTTTGGAACTGCTGATATAATGGTAAAGGTAGTAGGTGATTAATAATAGACATGTTTCTATACTTTTAACTACTACTGGCATCATTACCGATAGTGAAAACATACCTTTGGCAGTGCATAATTGCTTTACTGTTTATATAAAATCCTTCATTTTGCTTAGTTAAAACTTAACATTATCTTGGTATTTATTATGTGATAAGGCCAAAATGTTATCCAACTAACAGCTGCTTGAATAAGTAGTTGTTTAACATAATAGTCCTTGAGCTAATTAAAATGTCACTACCATTAGTTGAGACTAAATGGGAAAATTAATGAAGGTTTAAAGAACAATTAGTATAAATAATATAGAAAATAATAAAAATGGATAATAATAATAGTTATTATTACACACTACGCACGATATATCCATACACACTGATAAAACTATGCGACACAACAGACCAGAACTCACATTACTAGATAAAAGAACAAGACCACACATCTAATAGACCAGCAGGTAACATCAGCAAAAAAATACACTGAAAAAAAAACAGGAAAGAATAAGTGGAGAGACCATGGAAATAGAAAGGAGTGCAAATCATTCCATTCAAAATATCCATAACAGCCATCACACGTAAAACCTTCACGCAGCATCTGAAACAATTTCAGCTAGACACAGAGATACATCATCATATACAGAGAGCGATAATACGGAAGACATGCAACAGAGCCCCTTGCAAGCAACAAGCGCACTAACCACCATTTGTATCATACTGATTTAAGCTGGGCTTATAATAAAGCCGAGTTTATCTTAAAAATGCGTTTGCACCACTACCAAAAGTGCTCAACACCCGGCTCAAAGTTAAGCCCACAATCTTGGCTGCTTAAACCGAGCTTGTCTATTTTGTAAAATTATGGTGGTGGTGGTGTTTCTGTTAGTGGGTTTCGCGCATAGCGCATAGATAGCTTACACCCTTCTTGGATTGGTGGCACTATATTTTTGGACCCTTCAAGGTGTCGAGCACGCACTCTCTTATAGGTTCCGAGTATCACAAACAAATCTAAAATGGGAGCTGTAAGCTGAATCTTTGCAGGCACAGACAGAAATGATCCCACGGGAACATCCGATTCCCCTCGGCCTGGATACCGGCGTAAATGGAGATTTCTCCTGGCTAGGATACCCGACTCTCCCTCGGAGAGAAACAACGGTCACTGAACAATTGCCACGTGCCTAATAGCAACAAAAGAGGCGTTACACAACGCGTATTGACTCAACCGGAGTCGAAGCGGAAGTAAATTTTGTAAAAACTTTAAAATTTATAATGAGTCAAACTTTCACCACGACATGAAAAACTCGAAAGAGTAGAAACAAGTAATGCTAACAGGTAAGATGCTCACTTCCTAATATTCCCAAAGGTGTTCTGACGAATCTTTCAAGAAAGCTATTATGTTAATCTAAAGCCACATTCTGCCGCATCCTAAACCTTGGCTGTAGAATTTAGTCATCTACTAAAGAAAGAATGATTCGGTACATCATCAAATGCACTTCAAGCACCAATGACATATCGACATTAAAACCAATCTTTGTTTCTGTCCAAGTTAAAAGTATCTGCGTTCGAAAGACATAGGTGTACCATTAGTGTATTGTGGAAAATAATAATAAAAAAATGAGCGAGTCTGCTAGTACTCGAGACACTGATGGTGATGTGTAAACATATCCTATATTGACATCATCGACATGAAAATCTAATGTCACTTTAGGCCGCGTGACGCCTGAATATAGGCAACCACTTATTTGAAATTGGTTGCCTATATTCTGGCGTTAGAAAGAACGCGTTTTATAAGGAAGCGCTGAAGTAGACTGCGCATGATTATGATGTCACATCCGCTTGCACATTTCCGTCCCATTTGCCGAGATTACTCTCATACCGCCGTGTCAGATGTTTACACATCAATACTTAATTACTTGCATAACCTACCACTACATCTGTAATGATCTCAAAAACATGTTGATTTTCATATGATGAAATAGACTTCTGTATAGCATCGCTGTCATATTCAATGTATAGTTCTGTTATTAAGAATTCAAAAAAGAATATCATCTTTGGGAACATTAGGAAGTGGACTTCCATATGGTTAGCATTACCTGTTTGCAAACTTCCGTGTTTTCTATTCACTGGCGTTTTTTAAACAAATTGCAGAACGGTACAAGGAGTTCTAACTCCCTGCGTTAAATTCTAAAGCAATTCTTAACCATGCTTAACGATCTCTCTTTTTATCTTCGATTAAGTCCTAAAATATTAAGGCAACAGGTTTCCTTTACAGTAACTCATGAGTTAGTTTAGATGTTCCATTGCTGCAATACTCAACAGGCACAAACACAGAAAACACTCATAGAAAATGTTTTAAAACCATTACAAAATTGTATATGAGGTCAGATTCAAAAAATGAATAATATTTCAAGGTCGCCAATATTGTTTTCGGCTTAGGAAAGCTCGAATGAATTTAATTGGTGCAATAACTCCAATTTTAAGCCAAGTTTGAAATCTTAAGCCGGCTTAGTTAAGCCTAGCCTACGTGATTTATGGTGCAAACGGGGATAAGCAGACTTGGTACACACCCGTTTGCCTAGGGAGAAACCGGGAAAAACCCAAGAAAAAAAATTAAAAGCTATAATAATAATTATAATAATAATATTTAAACAAGACAATATGTAAGTTTAATATGATATGTCTTTTTTTAATATTATATTACTATTATTACAAGAGCGAAATATATTTAACTTTTTCAATGTATCGCATGAATCCTCTTCGTTATTCTGCACGAGCTCTTTTTCACCGTCATCTTCAAACACGTTGGAGCTTGTTTGAAGTTTGCAAACAGCAGTGAATTTCAGCCCGTGCACTCTATTGGTCGACAAGATCGAGGACATTTGCAGGGCATTAGAGACGTTACAACTTCTGGAGCAGGAGATCCCTTCATACTTATGATATTTAAGTGTCCTTCTTTTGACTTCCACCCGTGACTTGAATCTGGGCTTGGAATATCTGAGAAGTTTTCTAGGCTCCGTCTCCAGATGCCAGTTTGATAGTTTGCTGAAAGAGTATGCTGCATAATGATATCTGCACAGGGTCGCAGTCTCCAGTTGGGCGACACATTTGATACTGCAGTTCATTTACTCTAAGAACTTTTGTATTCGTGCAGTACAGTTGACGTGTAAACTCTTGAATGTCACTGAAGACATCATCTGAAAGGCCTCAAGATGTACCAAGAGAAGCGAATATATTTCTGAACCTCGAACTTCGCTTATGTGTTTTTAGAGCCTCAATTTTCCTTGCCCGGTCAGTGCGCTGCCAGTGTTACATCGCGTTCAAAAATGAAGTCCTAATAGCGCCGAACACATTTCTTCTCCCACAGCTGCAGCAACCTTTGCTACATCGATAAGTCTGTGCCCAGTCTAGTGAGATGTTGCTGATTATATGGCGATTAAGACCAAAGCAAATAAGAAAAACATCTGTGTCATCTACAATACACAACATATTTGGATAGTGTTCTGCAGCAAGCTTTGCGTGAAGTATAGTAGCCTTGTATCTGTTTCTTCTTGATTTGAGAGCAGGTATCTCTTCCCATTTATCGTTTGTTAATTCAAAGCAAATGTTCCCCCAACTTAAAATTTTCGATTTAAGACCTATTAACATCCATGATGCTAAATGTACGTAGGTAGGTAGATCATGATATATGGGAAGATGGTTATAATTGAATTGAAACTTTGTATTTCGTGCAAAATCAGATTTTGCACGAAATACAAAGTTTCAATTCAATTACTTCCACGTGCACACAGCCTTAAACCTTTTTTTAAGATGGTTATAAGCTGATTTGTTAAAAGATTGTCCGAATCCTCGCCCAAACCAAATTTTGCCATATCCAAAGTAGAGGAAATAGCGCATCACGTATTTCCCGTACACGATATTGTGATATTTGCATTGTAGCGTTGTAAACACTACCAAACCCAGAAATATAGTTTCTTCCCTTTCACTGGTAGATTTATGTGGTTGTTGTGGTTGTTTCATTAGAACTCCCTATCTTCAACTTAGAATATATATCTTAAAATTTCAAACATTAACTATTTCATACTTTCAAATATCTGGGAACGTACCCAACGGGTATCGCCGGTACAGCTCTGAAGTGTTCTGTGGTCATCTCTCATTTTCGAACGTTCCCTTCGTGGATGTTAAGGATATTTTTTGGCAAATGACATGGGGTTGTCGGTGTGATCAATAATGACGAGGCGCCTTCTCTTTTGACTGATGACCGTGTAGTGAGAGAAAGTGCAATTTTCCGAAATCAAGATTTTATTATTGTAGTTGGGCCGTCAGGTCCAGTATTCTTAAAAATGTATCATGAGATAAATTGGCAAGCACCATGCCATTAATATTTTCATGTACTATCGTAAATATAGTCTCATAAAAGTATTTTATGTAAAGTGAGGTTACCCTTTCCAAAAGGTATGTTATAGTTTTGTGTTTCTGCATTAGATAGTTAAAAGTAGTTATAATTTAACTAGGGTCCTTCCTTCGCCCGGTCTTTCGCTAACCTAGAGAATTTCTCAAGGTTCATTGCTGCCAGTTTGAAACCCCTTTTGTCGCAATAATGTTGACCCACATAACGCGGCGTGCAGCTTCACATGGCGCAGTAAAACACTAATTGGGATCAGCGACCAGCTAAGTGGCCATATAAGTAAGGCAATACCCATCTACCACTGCCAGTGAATTCCACCTTCCGTATGACCTTCATATGAAAATGATATGCAAGCAAGTATGTCCTATAATTACTTACCTTATAATATGTATCCAATTCCTTATTATGTTTTGTCCTATCTATTACCGTTTCTTACCGTTATTGGATTAGTTAATACCGAATTTCTTCAATATTATCTTGGTTAGCAAATGTATTGCTAATAGTATTGTAATTATCTGATTTACTTTTCTATATTACGTACATATACTTAAATGCTACACACTTACTGCAATTTGCTGTAAGCCTTATGGCAGTAGACCGTCTTATATAACTATAACTTTAGGTTTTTGTCCATAAGCAGGTTACCGAATTGAGCTCACTTCGATTTACCCTGTATGTATTGATTGAATATATATTTTCTTCAGGTCAATTTAATTTGATTTAATTTTTTTAAACTGTTTATTTGTCCACTGATACTATCACTGCCATGGGATTAATTTATAATTATTTTTTTATATTTAGGAGATTAATCTTTATTTAATGAGGACTTTAGTTAAGAATATTAAAAAAAAAGGAATTAGGCAGTATTAATTACTTAGAGCCGAGGATTAGGGGATGATGATCTTTTAATTTTGGTATGTACTTTAAAGAATTTTATTATTATTTTAAGTACGATACCATAATCTCAGTTAAGTTTGAGATTTAATTAATTTTCAAATGTACTTATTTTGTCTGAGAATATACTTAATATTTAAATAGTTTAATTAGGATATTTAATATTTTTGGTATGCTGAAGTCAAGGTCAAGTTTAGTTTATGTAATTTCTTTTTAGGTATCTCGACATTCTTAGGTAGAGTATTTTTCTAAATTTCACTACCCTAATTTGAATGCTTAAAAATCATTGATATATTCATATTAGAAAATTTAGTGGCGCCTTTGCCCAACTGTCTACTCTACGATCCATAATTAACTAACCGCGTTCCAGTATGTGATATTATTACTAGATTTGTAGAATAATTTATAATAGATAAACTAACTAAATAACAAGGCTCCAGGACCGGGAAACATACCGACAGAAATCATGAAACACGTAGTTGCAGAAAAAACAAACTGCATACTAAGAGCGTACAATGAACTGGCTTCGCACATTCCACAAAAATGAAAAATAGCCAAGTTGGTCCTCTGCAGACCAAACCTCTGGTAAATTCAACGCCGAACAAACCTATATGTCTATTAGACGTGAAAAGAAAACTTTAGTTTTAAACTTAGAGAATGAAATTTGTCTTTAGAGAGCGTAGGCTGTGATGCAGGTCATTGAAAAGACAAAGCAATCAGCGGCTTATTCAAATTGTGTGCAATGATTACGCTTAACGCAAATATGCAATAGCACCTCATGACAATTTATACTTCAGGAAATGAGAAATTGGGGAATTGAAGAAAGCCGTATGTCGCAGCATCATACTGTCAAAGAGGATTCTTGGGACGCTTCCCATCACGTGTCGCAGAGTATATTTGCTTGTGATGATCCTCTTTGATCTTTCATGTTGCGTAGCTCAGATGGTGATGAATAGAATAATAACTTGCTGACTTCAAAACAAATGTACGTATATTGAAGCTTGAAGCCCAGGTTTAGTATAAATTGACGTATGCACCTATGTTGATGATAATGTTTAAATATAATTTACCAGAAGAGCATGAAGCGCATGACCATTCGTTGAGGACTGATTGGACGCGACCTAATTGGTTCCCTTGAGGCAATTCGAGGTTCCCTTGAAAGTACTTTTAGTTTATGTTGAATTTAAGAGATCTCATTCGTTTACCTTATATGCTTAATTCGGTTTCACTTTAATTTAGGTTCACTTTACTTTGACTAGCTTTGTTTACTTTTTCACTGACGTAACTTAGGGAGGTGTTAACTTGATGCCAGTAAGCGTTTGCCGTTGAGGTACTACGAACTGGACCAAGTTGTCGTTTACTCGGTTTGCACGTTCTTTTATACCAAACATTGCTGAAACTTTACTGATTGTTTTTAAAACATGTTTAGATAATATGTATAATAATTATCTTTCAAGATCAAGTACCAAGTTCAAACTTTAGATTGAGTGTCCTTTTTTTACTAAAATCTTTTAGTTAACAATATCTATCCCAAAGAAAGTTAATCCTAGAAGCCGAAATTACTTCTAAAATACGGGTAGTAAATAGCGGTGTTCCACAGTGAACAATACTGGGAGCTACCCTATGAAATATACTATATGACGACCTTCTAGATGTTGAGCATTCCGATGGGGTAACCTTCAACAGGTTTCTGATCATTTTGCTAGGGTAGCAGTAGCAAAACATGAAGTAACACTTATGAAAATGGCAAACGCTTCTATGCAAAGAGTGGATGAACAGCAGACGGCTCGAATTAGCACCAGAAAAAACGGAAGTAATTCATTTTAACAACAGCAAATAAAGATCCAGCCCATTCACTTTAAAGTGGAAGGCGTTAACGTAACAACCAGCCCAGCAATCAAGTATCTGTGAGTTTGGATGGATAACTAACCCACCTTGGCCGAACACGTAAAGAAAGCATCAGAAAAGGCAAAAAGAACAACTTCAAATATGCAAGGATCATAACAGCCCAAAAGAAGAAAGTTGTCAAGCGTGGTCCACTCACAGTTGCTCTATGCTGCCCCGATCTGGCATACAGTGACTGAAAACAAAAAAACTCTTAAATATACTTATTCGAATTCAATTGAAGTAAGAAACGAATTCAGCATGGAAACCAGAAAGATGTTCACTGATGAAAACCTAGATAGATGCTTCGTAATCTCTGAAATAGAATGAAACATTACCTATAGAACTACTGCAAGT
>MU183179.1:64879-75464 GCA_016904865.1 Pissodes strobi
CAGACAAATGATATCTTTATAGATGCTTTATAAAGATTATTTAAACGCTTATATGCCATTTAAAGGGACAGATTACCTGTTTAAGCAAACTGGCGTCGTGAAATACCACTACACAGGATGTTAAGAATTTTTGTTAGCGACTCCATAATGTATTAGAAAACAAAATTGGGTTTTGGTAGTAAATTAATACATTCTATTCATCAAAATTATTAGAACCTGTTTCGGATCAATTTATTAAAAAATTATTGATTTTTATGAAAAAAAAGTTATGAAAATAATTTCTAAAAATTTAGAAAAATGGTCACTTTTCTAAATTTTTATGACGAGTAGTAATTTTACGAGGTAGCATATTACATAATTACAATAAATTTCTTCTGGCATGTCGTTTTTAGGTACTCCCGCCTGTCCTCAATAGATTTTTATACATAAATCGTTCAGATAATTCCATATCCTGTAGACGCCATTCTGAATGGCTATTCCTACAACCTCTGTAATTATCAAAATGTCTGTTTGAGTTTGAGTTTTAGTGTAGTAGGAGATATTCCTGTAACCATTTTGGAATATAGAAGATATATTGAGGCGGTAACTCTTTCCAAATATATAAAAGTTATATAAGGCATATCGCGTAAATTGCATTTATGTCTTTTTTAAAAAACAGTTACATAAGCGCCACATAATAATACTTACACAGCATTATTGCAATTTAAGAGCAAGTTTAACTTCACTATATAGATGCTTTATATGTTCTTTATAATGGTGATGGTAAGCGCTATACTTAGTTCAAGAAGTTATATAGTGGCTATATATTAGGCATATATACGTGTTAAAAGAGTTATATAGAAGTGTTATGGAATAGTTTTTTTGGAACATTTAGTTACACTTTTATATAATAGCTGAGTAAAGTGGTCCTTTTAAGACAAATAGCAGCCATATAAGTAATATATAATTAATTATCTTACCTTTTATAGCATCGTTTAACTCTATAAACTAAAACTAGTGATATAAACGTTTGTATAACCTTTATAAATCTTTTTGTGTTACTTGGGTGTGATTTGGGGTCCTGCATTAATCATTTTAAAAACCTTATATAGTTTCCAGGACTTCGTTTAAGTGGATATAATTACATTTATTAGTGCCGATTTTAGAAAAATACATTTCAATGTACAGGGTACTCAAAAAAGTATTACTAACCATACATCCCTTATCTAAATAAATAATAAAGCCATATCTGAATTATTATTACATTTTTGAATTTTATAAAAGATACTAATCACTTGTCATAATATAGATAAATAAAATGTAGGTACAATTGTGGATTGTATTCGGCTTTCAGAGTATTCAGAGGAATTTCTATAAAAAAAATAGTTGCCTAATTTATTGAATCAATTAAACTTTAACTTGTAAACACATTTATTTATTTATTTAAGATTACCGACAAGTTTTAAAGCAATAATACAGCAACGGATGTTTCAAAATAAACGTCCATTCTCATTTGTAAGTGAAAAATGTTGATATTCTACTATTATTATAAAATGCCAGACCTATGTCGGACAAATGCCCACCGAAATTTTGCTGGCATGCTCTTGTTCTTTTGATGTTTTCTACATTGATATGGTCTACACGATCGCCATTCTCTGTTAGCGGAGTTACAGCCGCGTCTTAAAAGAAGTACTGCCCATTAATACAGCCAGAACAAAACCAAAAAGCGCACTAAACAGTGGCTCGTGAAAGATGCACTGGTCTTTCAAAAGACCCGAAGATTCTCTTCCTTCCAAATTTGACATTTCTATTTATTCAAGTATTCGTTTAAGAGAAAATGCGTTTCACGGATTATTAAGAAAATTGACAGCATACTGACTACCATCAGCACTGCTTCTATCGCTTTCCAATTCCTTAAGCTTTTAATACACAAGTAACTATTCCGTTTTCTTCCGAACTATATCGTTTTGTAATTTTTATCACTTGGTGCTACTTACGAAAGATATGATTTTCCGCTTTTTATTATTACTAAAATGATTTGCGCTCTTATTACAAAAAGACTGGCTAATTTGTGTCACGTGTTAATGCAGAAATTGCTTTACCGCGCGGTGACTTGTTGCTATGTATTTGAAGCATCTATTTTTATTACCACTAACTCATATTTTATCAATTTCTGAAAATGATTGAATCAGGAAAGTGCGAATTTAAATTTTAAAGTATTTTCAGAGTTTAAAGTCAATAGTGAGATTTAAAACCCATTGCTTCAGCATGTCGTTATCCTTAACAATATTGTGAGCCTAAGCACGCAATACCAAAATGTTATCATCTTGACTAGAGCACAATAAAAAAACTCTGATCTTGACTTTATTAACGATAAATGTTTCCTCTAATTACAAAGAAATAAAGAAGGTGTTATCGTAATCGCTGTGATTATTTCATGGCCTGCAACATTGGCAATGCACTTAGAAATCACTAATGTACTTTTGAATGTGGCGAAATTTGATTGATGATTATGGTGATAATTTTGAAAAAGTATTGAAATTATATTTTTATTAATATAAGTTACTTCAAGGACTATAAACTTAGTTTTTGCATTTTTATGCCCGATATATCCATGTCCTGAAAACAGTTAAAATCTATTATTTTCATATTTTTAAATGACCGAATAATAGAAGCATCCTAATAAGTATCTATTAAATATATAGGAGACCACATGTAATACAAATCCAACAACGCCTGCATGTTAGCTTAATCAAAAGAATGACATACGGATGACTCATGTTAGCTGCTCCCATTCGTAAATGCTAATCATCCTCGGATGGTTCGCCTTATATCCTCTGGCAACTTCCTCTTTAAAAATCTAAAGCCCGGTTTACAATACAATATCTTCAGCACATACGGCTAGTCGGCTAGTCAACGCTGTAAAGGGAATTTAATTTAATATGAGTTTCAGGTCTACTCATAGGCCCTTCGACGGGCGGAAAAGGCGTTCTGCTGGTTTTTAGTCATCATCATTGTACAGAATATTGAAACTTATTATGATTTATCGACAGGTAAATCTGATAAACGTGAAAAACTGAATCCTTGTACGTTAAATATTCAATTTTCTATCTGGCCATCCATTTGTTTCCCAAATGGAACACCTTTTATATTATTACATTTTTTGATCCTAAGAAAAATTCTGGACATATTTTATATATGGCAATGCTCCCTGCCTATCTCTAACTTTTCTTGAAATATTGACAGATGAAAATTATGTTTTCTGCAACTTTGACCGGCTGTAAAGGATAAATGGCGAAACGGTTTGCACTTCCCTATATCAAGTTTTTATATCGTCTAGCATCAACATTGCCTTAAGATTCCGATTTTCGGGGATTTCCGGCTAAACCAAGTGAAAACGTCATGCAAGAAAGTGCAAATTGTTTTGCTCCAAGTTAAGCCGTTTAGATTTTACAGTCTGTCAAAGTTGCAAAAATTTCGAATTTCAACTATCAATATTTCAAAAATATTATATATAAAATATACTTAGAATTTTCGATAGAATTTAAAAATTTAATAATATACAGGGTGGCAACTATTTAATTGACCACTATTGGTATCTTTTAAACGGTAACTCCTACGAAGTTGGTTAAATTAGAGAATAGTAGCCTTTTTTGATACCCATTCAGGATCCGTGTACGGTGTTGTCAAATTCCGGTTGGTTTCTAAGACACAGGGTGATTTATGAAAAATGCCTAAAAATATTTCGTCGATTATTACAAAAACTATTAATTTTCGAGACTCAGTTTAAATTGGAAAGTTTTATAATTTTTCCGCTCTACAATATGATGCCTTCAAATTTCATATCCGGCGTTTCGTGTTCGGGCCACCACCATCAACTTAATTTTCTTAAATACGGACCTGAATTTTTTATATTAGATTTTAAGAGGTTCTGATGTCCCAAAACCAATGACATATCGCACCTATTCGGAAAAATACATTTTTCACTTTTCATTTAATTCCTACCAAAATTCCCTTTTTTGTCTCCCTCTAACACATTATGTTCTTATGGAAAGTGCCAATAATATGAATTTTTTGAATAAGTGAGATACGTCATTGATTTTGGGACATGAGAAGCTCTTAAAACCTGGAATAAAAAAAAAGGTCCGTATTTAAGAAACGTAAGTTGATGGTGGTGGCCCGAACACGAAACGCCGGAAGTGAAATTTGAAGGCACCATGTTGTAGAGCAGAAAAAAATAAAAAATATAAATCTTTCAAGTTTAAACTGTCTCTCGAAAATTAACAGTTTTTGTAATAATCGACGAAATATTTTTAGGAATTTTTCATAAATCACCCGGTATCTTAGAAACTAAAGGGAATTTAACTACACTGTAAACGTATGCTGAATGCGCATCAAAAAAGAGCACCTTTTCTCTAATTTAACCAACTTGGTAACAGTTACCGTTTAAAAGATACCAATAGTGGTCAATGAACTAGTTGCCACCCTGTATAGGTATTTTATTTGAAAAAAAACCGAACATAATAAAATAGACTACTACACGTTTACGATGCCCTTTTGCAATCCGCGGAATTTTTAGACGATATTACGTGAAAAACCTTACACCTTTTATATTTAAGATTTTTTGAAGCACCTGGAATGAAAAATATAAAAAAATCCTCTACAGGGTGACTCGAATTCGAGTAATGTATGTAACTCGAAAACCGTAAGAGATGCAGTGTCGGTCAAATTAGTGCAAAATTGCACATTTAGATGCCTAACAATATGCCGTTTAGAAAGTTTAAAAAGACCGAGTATTTCCGGAGATATCCGGGAATAAAAAAACTAAAATACTGACAAAACGTTTAATTTTTTTCCTGAGCTTATTTAAAGACGGGTTTCAAATTGAATTGCACTTTGCCACTTTTTCCGCTCTATCCAAAGTCAAAGTCAAAGTATGCTTTATTGTTTTAATAAGTGGTATTGTTGTTAACAAAGCAAAAAAGAAAAGATTATAAAGTTAAAGGAAATAATTTAAAATTAAGATAGCCTTTAAAACGTACCACATTTAAAATTTAAAAAAATCATACACTCAGTCACATACAACAAAATAGTTTTAAGTAGGTACACAAAATCTAAAGCCCGGTTTACATAATATAGTCTCACAGTTAAAATTATTGGTTATTAAAGGCATTAAATGAAATTTACACATAGATTCCACATAAACATCCTAACTAATATTATAAATGAGAATGTGAGTTTGCTTGTTTGTTTGTTACGCTTTCACGTGTAAACTACTCAACCGATCATCATGAAATTTTGTACAGATATTTTCGAGAGTATAGTAAAGGACACATGACAGTTTTTACCAGCGGCTTCGCTCGCGTTGATATAGTTAAATAACTGTCAAAGATCATTAGAAAGTAAGAAATGAAATTTTGTACAGATATTTTCAAGAGTATAGTAAAGAACATAGGACAATTTTTACACGCGGCTTCGCTCGCGTTGATTTACCTAAATAACTTAATTTTTATGTCACCTTTAAGTAATAGTTAATATGTTTCTATTTTTGAAATTAGGTGTCTAGGTGTTTATTTTCTTAATTCTTACTCTTTTTTCAGGTTTTTCAACGCGGGCGAAACCGCGGGTAAAAGCTAGTTAAATATAAAATTGAGAGAGGTTATAGTAAGCCTTCTCTGTCAAAAACTTTTTTAGGTGATGTCGAAAAGTCTTTAATGAAGTTGCCCCTTTAATATTGCGTGGCAGGTGATTGAATTGAAAGTGTAGATGTGGGAATGGGCAGATGCAGATCACTCTGCTGACGCGTCACACACCCAGAGTTCTTCGCCATTAATCGATGTCGATTTTTACATACAATATCAGCAACTTCCAGTATATAAACACATGTGACCGTAAGAATGTTCTCTTTAACAAATAAAGGGCGGCAAGAATCCCGAGGTGTTGCCCAGCAGATCAGTGGCGTAGCTACCGGGTGGGCCAGGGGGGCAAGGCCCTACGGCGCCAAATGAAATTAGGCGCCGCTCCGAATTTATAACTATGCTAATGCTAACAATGCTCATGAGCTTAACTGAGTTTTTAAATTCATTAAATTATAATACAAGCAAAGATCAAAGATCGAAACATGTATTAAACTTTTTACCCAACCAATACATTTTGTGTCAGGTATTTATTATTTATTCTATGTGGAATAAAAAGATATATCTCGGCGGCATATTTACACATCCTCACATACAATGGCACCAGGGTGCTGAAATCGGTTAGGTTTTGTAAGCGTTTGTAGCGCTACAAAAGCTCACTGATTTGGGCGCATGGAACACGCTGTTATATAATATTTCACTCGCTTCGCTCGCTACGGGGGCTCAAGAAAAGGTAACTAACCAGGTGCTAACCCAAACTAACCCAGACATACCCAAAATCAAGAAGAAACTGTTTAGAAACTTAACCTAAAAAAATAAAAAAAGCAACGGGGTTTGAACCCAGGCCGCCGATAGCCGCCGAATTGAGACCTAACCAGCGGCGGATCTAGGGATGCGTGGACCTCAGGGCAAAAGATATTTATGGGCCCCTACCCCTTGTATATTTTAAAACTAAGTTAAGGCATTTCTCATAGGTAATACATGATATATGAGTATCATATAAAGAGTAAGAATATAACAATATTTTTTATTCATGATGATAACTAATAAAGAACTAATATTTTTTCGTATCCCATGAAAAGTAAGAAAATAAAATAAATTTTTATTTAGGATGAAAGCAAGTTAACACCAAAAATTGTAGATTGGTATTTTGCGTATCACATAAAAAGCCAGAAAATAAAAACACTTTAAACAAAATATAAAAACTAATAATAAACTGGCATTGGCAAAATTATTTATCTATTATTAGGCTCTGAGTCTTAGTCAATTTATGAAAAGAGGGCCCCCACAATATTTGCCGCGAGGGGAGGGCCAACGATTTCACTGTTTTAAACTACGCCATTATATACCATCCACTATATAATAATTATAATATCGTATTTATCAAAGTAAAGTAATTAGTAAGTAATTGAGAAATATAGATACATTCAATTGATTTTCTTAGAAATACAATTCGTTAGAGTCTAGGCTGAGACAAAAGATCAAACAATATCTATGTAAAAATATAAATATTCTTAACAAGAAGTAGGTACTTACACTTACGTTACCTTTTTTTTACATCTCCTGCCTGAAGCAGTTACAGTATAAGTCTTAACACTCCACTTACTAATATTATTTAATCATGCAAACAAACTATTCAAGTAGAAGGTATTTGATAATTTGCTCTAAAGTAAATGAAAATGCGGCCTACTGGGAATAGTGGGAATCACAGTAGTTAATGTTCGGTGGCTGGGTCTGGGAGTTGCCAAATTTAATACTCTCAGGCTCTCAATGAATATTAGGCATGGGCAGTATGGTCGATATATTTCATTAGTAGATGCGTATTGGTATCTCTACTGTCCCTTTATTGAAAGTAGCTTAATTATTATTTCATTATTTTTGATTTGCATATTTGATTTTTTACCATATTACTTACTTCGATACAAAAATACGTTATAATCCGCGGCATCGTGGGGCCCTTCTGAACCTTGGGCCCCAGGGCGGCGCACCGAACTGCCCGGTGATATGTCCGCCACTGGACCTAACCATCTAGATCTCTCGACCACGAGGGCTCTTGCCGCAAATTGATTGCATCGCGAAGACATGGCGCGATAGCTTTTGTAGCGCTACAAACACTTACAAAACTTAACCGATTTCAGCACCCTGGTGCCGTCGTATGTTAGGATGTGTAAATATGCATCCCGGCACGGCGGTATTTGGTACATGTAAATTTGTAAAAACGCTGCGTAAGGCGGCATACGACTTCAAAGACAAAAATTCCGAAAATTTCGGTCGTAAAAAGTATGTGTTTTTTAGAGTTTCGTACTTAGGAGGTACCATTAGCCAGACAAGCCTAAATAGCCTAGCAATACTAAGCATAGAAAATTAATTTGTCCAAAAATTAATTTTGATCAAATAACCGATCAATTTACGTCGATTTAAAACCGAAGAAAGACTCCAATGTTTAATTAATTAATTATGGTTACAGATGTTTAGTTTTCGTTTATATTTAAATATATATGTACCTGTTGGTTGGTTGCCGTTTATATATTTTATATTCATATTCCTGTAAAAAAAAGCGTGTGCACTATGTGCGCATATCAGAAGTGAAACTTCTTAAACTTAAACGCCCTAGCCTGGGATTTGGTTAAAAAGTAGTTTTTTTTTAAATATATCACTCAATTAACAAAAAGGGAAGGCCTAAATGAAAAAAAAACTATTCTCCATAAAAGTTTCGCTTATGTCTTGACAAGGTATAATAGAGCAACCCCATATTTTTATCTTGTAAACTAACAAAGATATCACAATAATTATACGCCCTAGCCTTATACATATCTTAACGGATTTGGTTAAAAAGTTGTTTTTTTAAATATATCACTCAATTAACAAAAAGGGAAGGTCTAAATGAAAAAAACTATTCTTCATAAAAGTTTCGCTTATGTCTTGACAAGGTAATAGTGCAAACCCCATATTTTTATCTTGTAAACTAACAAAGATATCACAATAATTAAACGCCCTAGCCTTATACATATCATAACGGATTTGGTTAAAAAGATGTTTTTTTAAATATAGGTATCACTCACTTAACAAAAAGGGAAGGCCTAAATGAAAAAAAAAACTATTGTTAATAAAAGTTTCGCTTATGTCTTGACAAGGTAATAGAGCAAATGCCGTATTTTTATCTTGTAAACTAACAAAGATATCACAATAAACGTCCGTGACCGTTTTCCGTTCCCTGCCAGCTCGCCCGCCGTGTGTCGGGATCGCGACCTTCAAATTTTACTCCCGGCGCGCGTTAAGAAGTTTCACTTCAAAAATATGTATTATTTTTTGATTAATTTGCGTATATACACAAAATATAGGTTTGATTTAGGCGCCAGCGGATAGGCTTGCCCCCCGGCGCCCACATTTCTAGCTACGCCACTGTCTGCTAGGGTGTTTGTTTACCACCAATTGACACATTTTCAAGTTTACTCTTGAAGCAGAGTAATTTAGTCTTGTTAGGGTTTAGTGACAGGCGATTGGAGTCAAACCATTCCCTTATCTTCTGGAGGTCCTTCTTAAGGGTCGAGTGCCATGCCAAAGAATTGTGGTGTCATCGGCAAACAAAGTAAATTTCCCCTGAAGGTCCAGATTTGTTAGATCATTACCATGCAGGAGAAAGAGAATGGTACCTAGAATAGATCCCTGTGGAACATTACAAGTTAGGCTACCATGTTTTGAGTACTCAGAACCCACAGAGACACGCTGACTACGACCCTTTAGGTATGAAGAAAACCAGGACTGTGCAATGCCTCTAAAACCATAGCAGCGGTGATATCCAGTTTGGAATCCGACGTTTCGTCTTTAAAGGGTCATCATCAACTTTCTTATTTTAAATACGAACTTTAATAATTTTTTTTATCGTTTTTCAGATGATATTGGCGTTATTAATATAAATATGTGAATAAATTTTCAAGAACCTCTTTATTTAATTTTACTATTTTAATTTTTATTAAAAATAATGGCTCCATTTTCCACTTAACACAAAAATAAAATAAAATATTTTTATAGAATATAAAATTTTCAAAAGCAACTGTTTAAGATTACGCCAAAGCAAAATAAGCAATTTCAAAAAAAAAAATTAAAATAAATATTTAAAAAAAAACTGAATAAAAAAAATAAAAACATATATTCATATTAAAACGCCAATATTCGTATTTAAAAAAAATATAGTTGATGATGACCTCTTAAAGACGAAACGTCGGATTCCTAACTGGATACCACCATTGGATAGAGCGGAAAAAGTGGCAAGTGCAATTCAATTTGAAATACGTATTTAAATAAGCCTAGGAAAAAAACCATTTTTCAAAATTTTGTTTTTTCCGGATATCTCTGGAAGTGCTTGGAATTTTAAAATTTTCTAACGGCATATTGTTAAGCCCTAAATGCGCAATTTTGCCTTAATTTGACCGGCACTGTATCTCTTACGGTTTTCGAGATCCCCATACATAGACTCGAATTCGAGCCAGCCTGTACATTCAAAATATTTTTTCAAATTGCAATTAATTCAATTAGTTGTTTCATTTTTGTATTCTAAACAAATTAAGTTAAGTTTAAGTATTATTTGTTTGCATATAAACTAGGACTTGATAGGTAAATGCTATTTTTCTACTCCTATTTATACTTTAATTGATTTATTAGATTTTTACTACCAGTATTGCAATTAAGTGCATTGCATTACGATTACCCAATAAAAATTCAACATCATAGTGATATTCAGTCAATATCAAAGACTGCCATGATATCATAGCAGATTAAAATTTAACAATTTTGACAGTTCATAGAAAATTTACTAAGATTTAAAAATTAAAGATTATTTTTCATTATTATGTAGAAAAAATAGTGTATACAACTCACATTTAATGGCTATTAAGTCCCTCGCACGCTCGTGTCTTAATAGTACGACGGCGTCCTGGGGTCACACGAGAGAAAATATTTTAAAACAGCTC
>MU183179.1:75864-88871 GCA_016904865.1 Pissodes strobi
GAGCTGTTTTAAAATATTTTCTCTCGTGTGACCCCAGGACGCCGTCGCATAATAGCCATCATTAAATGCTCATTGTATAATATACTATTCTTATACAGTTTTTGATGCTCTTTATAGTCTTCACTTCTGTCGTGTGGTCTTAAGGACACACCTGTATATTCACAATACGATTTAATTAAGTTTTTTGTTTTAATTTCTTTACAATTAATCTTTTTTTCATTTTTTTAGGATTCCAATACCACTGTATCTCCCGCCATGCCCTTTGGAGTTAAGAACAAGCACCCCGTATATTGGTTAATAATATGGCTGTAGTAAAAAAAGAAAAAAAACGTTTACGCAAAAAGGTTGATTGTTCATAAAAGTTTTATCAAAATTCTGTGGTTCGAAATTTGGAATTTAGAAATTTCTATCTAACTTCTGTTACGTTCATGGTTCATGTTGCTATTGCTAGCGTCATAATCACTCATAGTCCAGGAGGCAGTGAATTTTTTTCGTACTTATTTTCCAGTTAGCAAACATCGATAGATTTGTTTAGTTATTAATTCTGAGCAATATTTTCTATGCGTGGGGTTGAGGCGGAAAATGCGTCAGAAGAAACACATGCGATGCACTTTTTTTCCACTAATGAAAATTGTTTTCATATGGTTTTAGTAGTAAGCGTATACTAAACTTAAGTAAAAAAAGGTCTGTCTGATCTCTAAGCATGGCAAATGCGTCTGGCAGATGAAAAACTGATTTTTTTAATTCATCTTATTTTGGCAGTTGAAAATTTGTTAGATATCAGATTATTGCTTTTCTCGTAAGTTTTGTGATCTACTTTAGAAAATGTAAAATATTTATAATGGGGAAAATAAGTCGACTTATTTTCTATTTTATCTTTGGAACCCACCGAAAATTTTCTGCCAGAAATAAATATTTTTAATTAGTGTCACCAATAGAACAAAAAGACATACGCTTTTTTTATAGCAGTGGCACACAAACTAAAGGGAGATCCTATGGCGCTCGACGAGCGGTGTGTGTGCAAAGATCTTGATTGACACGGTTCTTGAATAGTTGTAGGTTGTAACTAACGGGAAACAGATGTCCTCGTAATGAGTTCCACAGTGCTGCAGTGCGCCCGACAAAGGAGTCCTTGTAAAGCAATGTTCTAGGTGTTTCCAGTGGTACGACGAACTGGTGCGCTCCTACCGTCTGTCGTGACTGTCTGACAGGCGTTGCCAGGGACGGGATGAGGCGGGCCAAATCCTGGGAACATCTGCCGTGAAAGTATTTGTAAAACAGGTACATCTCGACCATATTTCTACGGTGTTCCAGACTATCCAGATTCCGGATCAGCTCCTACCTACAGCTCTTTCGCATCTTCTATCGAACCAGGGCCTTTTTTTGACAGTAACTTGATGGAATTTGGGATGCATGCTTCCATTCTTGAGGAGATTACTTGCCTAATCTCTTCGCAGCAGACTGTCGAGCCAAGGAAAATCTAGGTAGAAATCCCTTAGATCGTCCCAGTTTGGAGAATTGTAATGCCAGATTTCACGAGGCAATGGTGGATCCTTCTGTAGAAGTGGCAATTCACAAACCGTTGTAATAAGTTTGTGGTCGGGAGTATCTAATAGCGGACCAACTGTAATTGTGTACTGGTCAGGATTGGTGGTTAGAACGTGATCCAGGAGGGCGGCGAATTCGCCCCTCTCTGAGATTCGAGTGGGTTCGTCTACAAGTTGAGTAAGCCCGCAGCTGATGGCAAATGCTTTAGCTTTTCTACCTTCGTTGTCGGTCTTGTTGTGATGTTTGAGCCAATTGGTGTTGTGGGCATTGAAGTCTCCCAGAACGATTATTTCTGAATTGGGTAGATACAAATAAATATGAAAAACTTCACTGCCGTCTGGACTATAATTACAAATCAGCTGGCAAATATTTGTCTTATTTACAGGATGTCACGTTAAGTTTCACTTATATGAAAATGCCGAACGATTCAAGAAATCATCTTTGCGTCGTAATTAAAATAAATATAGATCTTTAAATTTTGATTAAAAATTTCCTTGATGCACTGTTTATGTTTAACAGTTTAGTTCATTTAGATATCGTGATGGTAATTACTCCTAATTACTCTAATGCTAGAGTACTTTTGTTGTTTACGTCTATTAATATATATTATCATTAACATTAATATTAAATCCAAGTAACACCCCAGGAAAAATGGACGGGAGCCTATAGGTCTGGCATTCAATTGCCTGACGTGAACTGCTTTAATGAATACATTATTCCTAAAGACCTCGAGTTTGTTCGTGTATAGGGTCAAATGAGTTAAATTCTTCTTCAGGCCATTCTTTGTGAACTGAATGCGTATTATATTACCAGCATGAATATGACACGATTTTGAATTGCGTTGCATAATATGTAGTTATAAGATATTTAAAAAAAATGTGACTGTTTTTATTATACAAATACAGGGTGTTTCATAATTGAAAGTCAATATTAAACAGGGTCAATCTATGCATGTTTTATGTTTTTCAGACGCGATCTTCATATCATGTTTGAAAAATTGTTTTTTCCTTTAATAACTCCGAAACTACATTAGATAATTTTATTAACCATAACCAGTCAACATAAGCAACACCAAAGTATATATGATGAAACTATGCACGTGTTTTCGGAAACGCCTTAGATTACAACGTAGTTAATTTTGTATTTTCAGTATATGCAATTAATAACATTCCTGATGAAGACTTAAACACGTAAAGCGCAACACTGAAAAATCTATGTACTGAACATTATTATGCGATTTCCTAAACCTTTTGTGAATTACTTTCTTAAACACAATTATTTCTTAAACACACTCATCCTTGGTAACTCAGAAATGAGTTCCACAGCGATGCAGTGCGTCAGACAAAGGAGTCCTTGTAAAGCGATGTTTTAGGTGTTTCCAGTTGTACAACGAACGGGTGGCGAGATGATGCGGGCCAAATCTTAGGTACATCTGCTGTGAAAATATATGTAAAAAAGAGAGATCTCGGCCACATGTCTGCGGTGTTTCATACTATCCAGATCCCGGGTCAACTCCGGGTCACCGAAGAGACGCACAGCTCTCTTCTGAATGGAATCCAGCAGCTTTCGAGTGTGGCACCCCAGATGTGTGAGCCTCTAAGCACGGCATTATTTACACTTTGTGGAGCCAGAGTAAATGCTGCGACAAAGATTTTTGTTGCGAAATAGCGCACCAAGTTTCTGCGAGGCTGATTTTGCAATATTAGCAACGCGGTCATGCCAGGACAGATTGGTGTTGACCGAGACACCCAGTACTCCCAGTAGTCCGATTAACGAGGATGAAGGAATGGTCGATCCTGCCATAATTATATCAGGGCCGGCCGTATTGGCTTTCTTGGAAAACGTGGCTGCTTGGGTTTTCGCTGCATTGAACTGGACCAAATTCTTGTTGCATCAAGTTGGAACTTGCTTCAGATCTTGATTAATTGTTGTAATCTGCTCCTGTCTGCGGTGATAAGTCTCAGTCGCTGGTAAAGGGTTTTCTAATCTAAATTGGAAGACAAGGGTACTGTCATCTACAAAACTGTAAACAGGATAATTGGTTTTGGTCAGCAGGTCATTAATATAGATGAGGAACAGAGTTGGTGAAAGTATTGCGCCCTGAGGCACTCCCGCATTAATGGTGAATGTGTCTAAGATGTGTCAATCAACTGCAGGGATCGGATCTTAAGGAAATTGGCAAGCTAGATGCAGAGAGACGCTGGCAGTCCGAAGGACGGCAGTATGTTGAGCAATCCGTCATGCCAAACTCTGTCGAATGCCTTCGAAATATCCAACCCAATCGCTCGAGATTCTCCGTAGTTCTCGATTGTCCTATTCCATAATATTATAAGAGTGACATAGGCCAATATATCTCCTCTCCAAATATATTTGTTTGTAGAAGACTTATTGGTTATCGGTCTCGAGGTACTTGAGTGGTTGCTGATTGACTATACATTCCATGACTTTGGAGATTATTGGAAGCAAGACAATATGGGCGATAGTTTGAGGGCGTGGTTTTCTTGCCTTTTTTGAAATAGGTTGCACTCGAGCGACTTTCCAAGAAGATGAAAATGATGAAAGAGAAGTAGACGATATACGGCTTTTAGTTTTAGCTAAAAAATCACGAAAGCGACTATAGAACAGTGTAAAGTGTCAGGAAAAGGGAAAAAAGATAGAGGATGGCAAACAAAATTATTGAACCCGAGTACAGAGAAATTAAATATTTCCAAAACATCTTTGTCACGGCCTAGTACCAATAGTTTATTTGCGATGAAACTATGAAGTATTCTATTTTCAAGGGAAACCATAACTTCTCTGTATCCCATAGAGAAATGTATATTTATATTAGAATTCTGATTTTTTTGTCAGGGTACAACAAGTTGCCTTCCAGAAGGATGTTCTGGGAAACGAAGTCTGATACGTACCTGGTTTTCATTTATATTTTGACACCCACCTCCAGAGTTTATTAAAAGAGGTAGAGGCAAAAACTTTTTATATAAAAATTGTATGGTTTTCTCCCTATTATCTTTTGAATATATCAGGAAAAACAAATGAGCATCGCAAAGTTAAGTCACTTTTTTAAATGGAACACCCTGTATATTAATAGATTTTTGGACTTTATAGAGAAATCTGAACACATTTCATGTATAACATCCTATACCTATCCAGAGAAAAGACAACTAAAAGGAGAGGCGATAATAAGCGTCGGCACCTTTCATGTTGGTATACCCGTTTTTGGTGACCTTGACTCTGCTCCATTGACAACAATACCACTAAGTATCGGGAGAAAAATATTTTAAGTTAATGACAATGATATCTGATCACCTGAAATCCGTTGATGATGTCCGAGAATAACAACCGCCGATAAGCGACAAAAGCTGTCGGCATCTTTGAAGTTGGAGAGTCAATTTCAGTTTGTTATATGTGACAGATGACCGGTTTAATACACTGAGATAAATGTATTGAAGGGAAAAGAAATGCTATACACCGATAAAACATGTAATTAGTTACAGGTTTATTATTTACTCTATTAGAAATGTATTATGATATGAATAGTGGGTATCTTTAGGATTTAACGGTTTAACTCTGAGTTTACTGATTTCTCGCGTTCTAACCTTTTTGAACTGAATACTTCTTCGGTTTCATGAGAGTGATTTTTCAAGGTAGTATCACGATATGTTTATGTTGTCGTCTCGCATTACAAAATTTTCGTATCGTTGATTGGACGACTAACCCAAACTAAGCAAATCTATCAAAATTGTTTATAGAGTATCGGAACCGGCTTAAATAAGTAAAATAAGTTGAGACTAAGTGAAATTAACCCAAAGTTGATTCGACGACTAACCCAAATTAACCAAATCTACTAAAATTGATTATAACGTATCGAAACCGGTTCAAATGACCAAAATAAGTTGAGACTAAGTAAAACTAACCGAAAGTTGATTGGACGACTAACCCAAACTAACCAAATCTATTAAAATTGATTATAACGTGTCGGAACCGGTTCCAATCATTAAAATAAGTTGAGACTAAGTGAAACTAACCGAAAGTTGAATCAATGACCAACCCAAACTAACCAAATCTATTAAAATTGATTATAACGCATCGGAACCGCTTCAAATGGCTAAAATAAGTTTAGAATAAGTGAAACTAACCGAAAGTTGATTGGAATACTAACCCAAACTAACCAAATCTATTAAAATTGATTAAAACGTATCGGAATCGGTTCAAATGATTAAAATAAGTTGAGACTAAGTGAAACTAACCGAAAGTTGAATCAACGAATAACCCAAACTAACCAAATTTATTAGAATTGATTATAACGTATCGGAACCCCTTCAAATAATTAAAATAAGTTGAAACTAAGTGAAACTAACCGAAAGTTGATTGGACTACTAACCCAAACTAACCAAATCTATTGAAATTGATTATAACGTATCGGAACTGGTTCAAATGATTAAAGCACGTGAATCTAACCGAAAGTTGAATCGACGACTATCCCAAACCAACCAAATCTATTAAAATTGATTATAACGTATCGAAACTGCTTCAAATGACTAAAATAAGTTGAGAATAAATCAAACTAACCGAAAGTTGATTGGACTATTAACCTAAACTAACCAAATCTTTTAAAATTGATTACAACGTATCGGAACCGGTTAGAGAGACCCATTTAAATGTTATTAGAATAAAAATAAAGTTTTTAAAATCATATGCAGGCTGTTAAAGAAATTATTTTTTACAAAAATTCCAGTTTTTTCGAACTATTACCGATATATTTACAAATACATATAAAACAAATCCTCAAATAGATTGAAAGATAACCAAAAAAAAAAACAGAATCAAAATAATAACAATATAATAACAACTATTATCTACAATATACTATCCTATTTAAAAGCGTTTAATTTCATATCCATAGTGAACGTTCATCATAATATACATATATCAATGTTAAAAACACCATGTTTATTTCAAACATTTCTGAAAATTTTTCATGTAAAAGATAGACAGATTTAACTAACGTCATGCAGTATATACAGACACGTAATAAATTTTTTTTATTTATTTAAACGATTCGCAGATAATACTGCGTTAGCCTAAGGAGATCGCCATAATTACATGAATATTGCACTAATTTTGACATAAATAATTTTCGGCCAAAACTAACATATGTCAAAGAATGATATTAAATAAATTCTAAAAAAAAATCAAAGCTCTCGCTGACATATAAACGTATAATATATAAAATAAACATGGCTACTTTTTCTGCAAGTAAAAAATATAGATCAAAATACGATATTTAAATGTGTCAAAATGTTAAGGTAATATTTTGACATATATCATTTTCATTTGAAATAATTTGACATCTAAAACTGTTAAATCTGACAGTGTCAGATGTCAAATTTTATTTGCATACATTAGAGCTTCGAAAACTAAAACCTTTTTGTTAAACACTTTTTTTCGATATCTGTTATAATAAGGAATATATTGACGAATTCATTTAACTGTCAAGATTTGAGAGTTGCTTGAACCGTCAAATTTACTGAAATCTATATAATCGTATATTAATAGAGGATTAAGTTGACACATTTTAACATCAATATTGACACATTCTCTTCACGCTTTAGTGACATAACCATATTCTATCTTTCAAGCGACCTGGTATAAATAAAAAGCAAAAGTGTAAATTTTGCGAAATTAAAAATCGGAAGTCGATAGAGCAATGACAACTGTATCAAAAATGTCAGTCGATTCAACGTTCGGTTAGTTTCACTTAGTCTCAATTTATTTTAATCCTTTGAACCGGTTCCGATACGTTATAATCAATTTTAACAGATTTGGTTAATTTGGGTTAGTCGTCCAATCAACTTTCCGTTAGTTTCAGGTAGTGTTAACTTATTTTAGTCATTTGAACCGGTTCCGATACGTTATAATCAACTTTAATAGATATGGTTAGATTGGTTAGTTTGGGTTAGTCGTCGTTAGTCGTATTCTCAACTTATTTTAGTAATTTAAAGCGATTCTGATACGTTATAATAAATTTTAATAGGTTTGGATAGTTTGGCTTAGTCGTCGATTCAACTTTCGGTTAGTTTCACTTATTCTCAACTTATTTAAGTCATTTGACGCGGTTCCGATACGTTATAATCAATTTTAATAGATTTGGTTAGTTTGGGTTAGTCAAGTCTAGATAGTCTCTCTCCTGGCCGAAAGGGGGGATACAAGGTCCAGTTTTCTCGAGGATCCTCATTTTACTCCGGCTACATGTCCTGAAAATTTCAGGCCTCAAGCTATAATACTGGAACATGCTTAATTAAAGGAGCGTTTCATTTCGATAAGCGTTTCATTTATTCTGACTTTAGAAGTCACTTCAATAATAACTAACACACAAACAAACCAAAGGAAACTGGCGTTAACGCAAAAAATTTGTTGTCGACGACTGTACTAAACAAATCTCGGACAAGCACGTAGAGATGACAGTTGGCCGGTTTACCTCTCTCCAAATTTTTGTTCGGATTTTATGTTGTCGCTTCTCTGCGGTTGTTATTCTCGGATGATGTTTTGATTTTGACAACTATACACTTTGTGCTTGGATATGCACATACAAAATCGATTGTCAGGCTGTCGCTTCTCCTTTTAGTTATTTTCTCTCTGACTTATATTTAGCTCTAAATACTGACAGTGTAAAGTCGGTCATTTTGACACATCGACAGGCTCTTAAATCTAAACTGCACGAGATCAAAGAAAACGTTTTGCACATTCCTATCTTAGGTGTTCATAACCTATCGAATGACAGTAACTTCGAATTTATCCCGGGGATAAAATTAACCGGAACTTATAAACCTCCGGTTTACCACGGTAGATGGCGATAAATTATCATAATGTTGTATATCTTAACTTCACGTGCTTTGCAAATGCTTTTTAATTTCATTAAAACACATTTCGTCAACATCTATTTTTCAAGAAATTACAATGCATGTTGCAAAGTAAGTAGGTACCTATAATTTGGATATACAAAAGTTGTGATCATTTACCTCTAACAATCGTGTTAAACCACACTACATGTGAATCGTTTTAACATTAAAATAATTGAATCTTATTGGCAATGTATTATTAAGTCTTCGTGTATGTCGAATGTGCCCAGGAAGAAAAACAAGCATTTGCTAAAAATAGAAAATTCGTTTAAAATTTGGCTGCAAGGTACAGGCATTTCATGCTGTTAGATTCCAAGTTTTTTTCTGCGATATTGATGTTAGACGTATCTTTATAAGGATATTTATGTGACAGTTAATATGTTTTTACTTGCCGCCCGATTTAGAAATTTGGTTTTGTTGTTTCTGCGTGCGATAAATCTAGATTACATGTCATTTAGTGTCGAATACCTCAACAAAATTAAAAATTATGAATATTACAAAAGTAACGTTTTTAAAACCGGCAAATAATTAATTTTTCAAAAATAGTCGTTGTAAAGGTGTATTCGCTATGTGCAAGATCCGTTAAGTGACATCTGGTGTCAGTAACTGGCGAACACAACAGCATTATTAAACACGATAAAGGGTAACTTTGGGTCGTTCTAGTGTCGAAAAAGTCGCGAGGATCGAAAAAACTGAGACGACAATTGGAGAGGAAATATCTAAATGCTTCTCTGATTCATAAATGTGGAGGACTTTTGAGAAAAAAGTGAAATTGTCGATTTCTATGTCACTTTTTTTTAGAAAAACTGATTACTTGACGAGAATCTAGGCTAAAAACTGGTATTTAACACGACACTCAATATTTTATTACTGGATCACCAAATATTCTGGAGCAACTAAACTTTCGTACATTGAAGGAGGAGATATGAGCAGAACAGGTACCAAAAAAATCGCATCGATCGGATTAAAAATACCACATTGATGCTTTTTTATTTGATTTTCAGTTTGAAAAATATGCTTTAAGCGTATGTGCGTGCCATCCAACGCACAGCTATTTTCAATAAATCATCTCATATTTGCAAACCTGATTAGCTCTGGTGTCAAAAGTTCTGTAACAATTTTCCGTACGAGTTCAGGAAATGCAGAAAAACTAAAAAATACATAATAATAAATAAAATTGAATGCACCATTATTAATTTGGATGATGAATATGGTCCAGCAACGCATTGGATATCATATATATAACACAATAAGCAAATTATTTATTTTGATAGTTTTGGAGGCTTAAGACCGCTTGCAGAATCAACATCATGCTCCTTTAGCGTTGGTAGTTTTGCTACCGTTTTTATTATGATTCCTGTCAGTCATATAATTCATCAATTTGTGGACAACTAGATATTATTTTTAAAGATGGAACTATTGGATAAATTTAAGGATTTAAAAACCAAACTATTAAAGGTGATGGAAAAAGTAAATTATCAGTTAGTTCAGCTGAAACTATAAAAGTTAATTCCTTATGTATAAATCGCAATATTGCTGAAGGTTCCTACCTGAACGGAAGACCTGTCCATATTATACAACATTATTTTCCTAGCGTTCCACCAGGATTTAAAATCGAAAGTCCTCAAAATATTATTTGTTTTTCAGTTATAGTGAAAGCTATAGACACGTGTACTGTTAAAATATTAGATCAGAATCTTGATTTTGTTAATTTTCGAAAAGAAACTGTTCACTCAGGTTACATGCTAAAAAACTAAATACATAATGATTATTTTATATAATAGAAACGATTTTCAAACACTACCCATTACTCAAAATATTCAAAAAACATATAAAGCTAAACATAGTAAATTTAAGCTTAGTACTCTTCTTCTTGTAGTGCCTATCCGTTCCGGATGTTGGCTATCATATTGGCTATTCGCACTTTATTGACTGCAGCTCGGAATAGCTGAGTTGTTGTCTGGTCGAATAGGTTGAACCAAGCTCTCAAGTTTTTCAGCCACGATATTCGTCGTCTGCTTGGTCCTCTAGTTCCATACACAAGTTTGTATCGGCTCTCATTACGCATTACATGTCCTAGATATTGTAACTTTCGTGCCTTAACCATATTGAGGACACCTCTTTCCTTGCCCATCCTTCTCAGCACATCTGCATTTGTATCCCGGTCCATCCAAGGTATCAAGTTTCATGGAGGAAGCCTCCGTAAGCGTCCACGCTTTGACTCCAGAAAATAGTATTGAAAACACGTACCAACGAAGTAAACGTATTTTCGTGGTTAGCTGTATGTCGTGGCTTGTGAAGACCTTTTTCATCTTGAGAAATGCGGTTCTTTCAATGCTAGTTCTGATCTCAATAGAGTGGTTCCACTCATCATTAATGTTTGTGCCCAGGTATACGTAACTATTAACCCTTTCCAGGGGAGTTCCATCTGCTGTCTTGGTTTGTACTTATTATCATAAACTTCGTTTTACTCTTGTTTATGCTGTCGACTGAAAGCTGTGATTCTGTCCAACGGAAGCTGCAACGTAGCAAGGCTGTCTGCGAAAATAACAGTGTCATTTGCATACCTTATGTTGTTTAACCGTTCCCCATTCAGTAGTATTCCGGCCTCAATATCTTGCAGCGCCTCTCTAAAGATATATTCAGAGTATAAATTGAAGGTGACTGGGGACAGTATGCATCCTTGTCTTACACCTCTTAGTATTTTCATGTATTCTGTTCTGTCTCCGTCTATCCTGACACAAGCCACCTGATTCGAATAGAGATTTCGTATGATCTTGATATCTTTTCCATCCAGGCCAGTTTTTTTCAAGACTCCCATCATTTTGGTGTGTCGTACTCGATCAAACGCTTTTGTGTAATCAATAAAACATGCATAGACGTCACAGTTGACATCCCTGTATCGCTGAAACAATACTTGGACTGAAAAAAGAGCTTCCCTGGTTCCTATGAAGCCGAATTGGGACTGAGATATCTGTTCTTCACAAAGTTTAAATATTCGGTTGTGGGTTATTTTCAAAAATATCTTTAACAGATGACTCATCAAGCTTATAGTACGAAACTCATTACATTTTCTAGCATTCGGTTTTTTGGGAAGGACAATAAATTCAGATTTATGTCGCCCTTTATCATATATTTTATTAAAAACCCTTGCTAACCATTTTAGGTTATCTCCTTCCATTAGTTTTAGTATTTCAGCAGGCATTCCATCATGACCCGTTGCTTTCCGGTCTTTTGCATTCTTCAGCGCCGATTGTACTTCCACCTCTAGGATTGGAGGACCATCAGTGTTCTCGATGGTTGGTGGCTCCGCTCTGACGTCATCAAACAGCTCTTTAAGGTACTCTTCCCAGGTGTGTTTAATCTGTATCTTATCTACTATAACTCGTCCTTGATTATCGGTAAGTACATTAATTGTTTTTCTGTTAGCTGTGCCTACCATTTCCTTAACTTTTCTGCGTAGGTTGAAGTCATCAAATTTGGCTTGACATCGCTCAATTTCCATGCACTTTTCTAGTTTCTCCTTTTCTTTGGCTGCTTTTATTATTTCCCTGATTTCCTTGTGTATGATCTTGTATTCACTTGTTTTATTTTTGTGCAATCTTCTTTTTGTCATTAGTTCTAAGATCTCATCCGTCATCCATGATTTTCTCATCTTTCTATTGGGCAGCAAGTATTTTTCTTTGACTCTCTGAATTCTCTCTTGAAGCATTTTCAGATCATCCTCCATATCTTTGTTGTTATCCTGTCGTTCAAAGCCCGCCGTCAGTTTCCTTCTTACTACATATCTTGTGGTCGTATTTCTTAGTTTTCTGAAATCATACGTTCTTGTTCGTGTTCTCTCTACCTTTTTCAGCCTTATTTCCATTCTTCTTACCATCGGGTTGCGATCTGATTGTATATCTGCTCCTGGATAAGTTTTTACGTTATTAATGCTATTTCTAAATATTTGATTAATAAGGATAAAATCTATTTGGTTTCTAGTTTTTCCATCATTTGATTTCCAGGTATACAATCTTCTAGGGTGATGTTGAAAGAAAGTTTTGCTCACCCTCAGGCTATGTTCGGCTGCAAATACACTAAGGGTATCGCCACGCTCATTCCTTTCGCCCAATCCAAGGTCTCCAATGTGCTCTCCAGTTTTTCCCTTTTCAAGCTTGGCATTAAAGTCGGCCATAATTATGATAAGATCATGCTGTGACAAGATTTTAGTGACATCTGATATCTACATATACAATTGGTTTACGTCCTCATTGCTGTATAGTCTGTAGTAGGAGCACTTACCAGTTGAATAAGATTAAAATTTACGGGTCTTGCATTAATCTGTAACAAAGCTATTCTTTCTGAGATTGGAATAAAGTTCGTAATACACTTCACGATTTGTTTGTGTACCATGTTCAAAAATATTGTCTGTGGTTCCCGAATAATACACAGTGTAATCTTCTTCGTTGTTACGAATTCCTGTACCTGACCATCTCATTTTACTAATCCTTAGAATCTGAATTTTAATTTTTTTCATCTCCTCAATCATGTTCTGCAGTTTTTCAGGCTGTGCCAGTG
>MU183179.1:95224-130372 GCA_016904865.1 Pissodes strobi
AAATATTTTATACAGAGTCAGTAAAGAAATTAAATATTTATAAACAAATTACAAAGATGTACACATAGGATGGCTATTTGAATACTTACAGTGGCTATATTTTCTATATTAAAGAAGATATAAAAAAAAAACAAAAATAACATTTCTGCAAAAACGAAGGAATATAATTTTGCTGACCACCCCCACCAACTTTTAAGCTCTATCCTCGTCCACTTTAAAATATTTTTGCAAAATTTGGCATGAAAAATTGGAAAATAAACGTAAGTGATGAAACAGGATCCCCAGCCTAAATTAAGACGCTAATTTAAGGCTAAAACTCTCTATTTTTTGCAATGACGCAAATACTTATTTTTACTCCTTTTGACGTGTAAACATCTCACTCGGCGGTATGAGGGTAAATCTCGGCAAATGGGACGGAAATGTGGGGACGAAATGTGTAAACCCATGTGACATTATAACCCGTGCGCACTGAGGAGCAAGCTAATCCAGGACGGTCGCGATTGCAATGCAATGACTCAAATGGCGTCTCTACAAAGCTAGCCGCTAGGGCGGTATTAGATTTTCATTACATTATATTCGCAGTGTATTTGGATCCATATAGCACAGCTGATTTTTAATAGACGGTTGAATTTAAACTGAATTTTCGCTTCAAAATCCACCACAAATTCGTCCTAAAAAAGTCCGGAAATTTCGGATTTTTATACAATTTTGCCATTTAAAATAGTTTTTAAACGGATTTTAGACGATAAAAAAACATATTTTAAATTAAACGAACTGTCAAAAGTATTATTGACTTTCCCAAATCAAAGGATGCCGGCCCAAGATGACTAGCTGGTAGTGAACAAGCTGTGTCCATAGGTTGATGTTATTCCTGGTGGCATTAGATTTTCGTATCGAATTTGTGCAGTGAATTAATCCACTCTGATTGAAGCTGCCAGTAAGTATTATTAAAGAATCCTAACTAATATTATAAATGCGAATAACTAATATTATAAATGCGAATGTGTTTGTTGGTTTGTTTCTTACGCTTTCACGCATAAACTACTCAACCGATCGCCATGAAATTTTGTACAGATATTTTCAAGATTTTGGGCGTGCCTTGGATTAGTTTTGGTTAGTTTATTGCATTGCGCCCTGTAGCGAGCGAAGCGAGCGGAGGGCTATGCGTGAAGTTTAATATTAGACATTCTAATGCAAACGTTACAAATGTAAACAATAAACAACGCACGTCAGGCGGTGTCTGTGACGGGAATGTGTTTTGCAGGCTGTCTATAACCGTTAGTGTGAAACGTGTTCTTTTTAACACCAGAATATAGGCAACCAATTCCAAATAAGTGGTTGCCTATATACAGGCATCACGGGGCCTAAGGTGGCATTAGATTTTCATGTCGATGTTGTCGATATAGGATATGTTTACACATCAGTGTCTCGAGTACTAGCAGACTCGCTCATTTTTTATTAAACTATTTTATTAAGTGCTTAAGGTTTTTTGACGACGATCCTACTTTCCCAAACATTGAAGTCCTCTAAGAGATCTTTCTGATCCAAATTAATGCTATAAACCATCCACTTATGGTAGGCTATGCAGATCAAGAACTTAGAAAAATGTTAAAGGCTATACGAAGTCAGTGTAAACGGTTAGGAAATTGGGGTACGATCAATTTCTTATAGATTTGCATTGAAATTTGAAATGCATGAAATAAAAATTTTAATCCTTATTGACGGCTCCGCGTAGATAGTCTACGTTGACTTGAGAAGTCTGTCCGCATAAAATGTGGGCGGTATTAGAAAACTAGCGCATTCAATTGGTCCCTGCGAAATTCCTTAATTGTTTTTAGAGTTAGAGCATTTAAATCGTATGATTTTAACGACAGTCTGTGCTGTACCGAGTGGTTTCAGTTTACGTGATTTGACAAGTTTTGTCAGTGTCAGTATTTGCTTTGTACTTTGTTGTTGTTATTCGTATAGACTTTACCAACGCTGCGTTCAGGCATATGGAAGCCATTTTGAGCATTTATTGACTAATTAGTTCTACTATTTACCCAAATATTTTGGAAATATTTCAATTCGCTGAATCGTTTTATTTATTATTGGTTGATTTAATTGTCGTTGTTTAATTGAATTAAATTCAAATAAATATTGTTTATATCCAACAACTTTCCGAATTAAACTTTTTTGTAACGTCAAATAATCAAGCTATCTTGCTCAAGAGTTGGGCAAAATTTCGATTTCCAATTATCAATATTTCGGAAGCAGTTGAAGGTGTTCCATCTGAAAAAAAGGTATTTTTGTTTTGAGACTTGCTTATGGAGCACTCTATATACCCGAAACTAGCTTTTGTTAACGCTTTACAATTATTACAAGTGTTATATTTAAACCGTGTGCTAAAAGCGTCAAATAAACTAGTCACCTGTTGGTTAAAATGTGGCCAATCAATGGCCACATTTTGTACACATTTTGTATGTACAGGGTTATCCAACGAGGACTAGACAAGGCGATTTTTTGACATTCCCTGTACTTTTATAAAAAAAAAACTGAAATAGCCATCTTATGTAATTTTCTCCCGCGAATTCGGATATGTTCAGCAAAAAACAACTGAACATCAAATAAAAGTGCTAGGGGGTCACTTTGATATGTTTTGAAATGGAACACCCTGTATATTACCAAATTTTTGAACTCTCTAGAAAAATATAAACACATTTTGTGTATAATATCCTATACCTATCTTTAGCTGTTTACCAAATATTGACAGTTGAAAGTCCGGCATTTTGACACTTTGACAGGCTCTTAAATCTAAACCGCACGAGATCAAAGAAAACGGTTTGCACATTCCTATCTTGGGTTTTCATAAGCTATCAAATGATAGTAACTTTAAATTTAACCGGAGGTTTAAAAGTTCCGGTTAATTTTCTCCGCAGGTTAAATTCGAAGATACTGTCATTCGATAGTTTATGAAAACTCAGGATAGGAATGTGCAAACCGTTTTCTTTGATCTTGTGCGGTTTAGATTTTAGAGCCTGTCAAAGTGTTAAAATACCCGACTTTTAACTGTCAGTGGTTGGTAAACACCTAAGATAGGTATAGGATATTATACACAAAATGTGTTTAGATTTTTCTAGAGAGTCCAAAAATGTAGTAATATACAGGGTGTTCCATTTTAAAAAAATATCAAAGTGACCCCTAGCACTTTTATTTGATGTTCAATTGTTTTCTGCTGAACATAACCGAAATAGCGGGAGAAAATTACATAAGATGGCTATTTCAGTTTTTTTATAAAAGTACAGGAAAGTAAAAAAATCGCCTTGTCTAGTCCTCGTTGGATAACCCTGTACATACAAAATGTGTACAATATTAAAAACACTCGGTAGCCTGTCGATAGGCTATAAAATTTACCCTAATAGTTTGAAAACTGCAATAAAAATCCTTTTTGTCATACGCTCCCAAAAATAGCTATTTTACGGACTCATTTGAGTCCGTAAAATGCTTCTTTTTAGGCCTAGTCCCTAAAAGTCGTCATGGCGACTTTTACGGACTATTCCAAAATTCCTGAATATGTCTAAATGTCAAACTTCGAATGACATGATAAAATTGTCAAATGGTTGCTACGATATCAAATTCTAAGCTAACTTTGTCGTACATTATGATTTCAAAAATTATGGTAAATGAGCAAATTTAGGCGTTCTAAAGAATTGCAAAAAGCGTATAAATAAAAATTAAATTTTGGGAGCGTATGACAAAAAATAGTGTTTGTCACACGTACCTAAATGAAGTTTTTCAGGACTCATCTACTATTCCGGACTCGGCTAGCGTCTCGTCCGGAAACAGCAATGATTCGTCCTGAAAAACTCCATTTTAGGTACTTGTAACAAAAATAACTATTTTAGTTTTGGAGATAGGTACGTTAAAAATGGGATGAGCCCAGTTTGCAAAATCTTTTTATATAATAATAAATATTTCATAATTTTTGTTAATTAAAATTTTAAACTACTTTAACGTTACATCCGTGTTATGGCTTAAAACATAATTAAAAATAAGAATTTTTAAGGCAATTCATACATCTAGACAGAATCATTTTTGTCGCACACCATTGTTGTCGTCATCTTCTTTTAACTAATGCACATCGTAATTAATTAGATAGACACGCGCAAGTAATTTGTCCTTGAATATCTATGCATACTGGAAATTCATATAATTTATTTTTATAAACAATTCATATTATGATCTCTTTAAAAAGATAACCTTGTAGCATAAATGAATATAGCTGTATTGCTATATTAATTAATACAATGCTAGTAGATATCCGAAGAAACAGTTTGAGTAGTACTTAAAGGATAGAGGATTTTCTTTATAAGAATGCACATAATATAACCATGGAAAATATCAACCAGTATAATACATTTCAGATTCTGATGAAGTAAATGATAACAATACAGAATACGAATCATCACATTCAACAAGCCACGTAAACGATTACAATTTGATTTCTGTGGGGTCCAGTGATTAAATACGAGGTATTTAGACTTACTTACTTACTTTTACTGGTTGATTTGTGTTATCGATACTCTCGCTACCTTACTTTTCGCGACCTTACTCCAGGTGTTCGAACCCCATTGACAGGTACGGTACATTCGTTTAATGCGCCACTTGACAAAGGTGGTATATATTCGTGGGTGAGAAAATTGAACATGAATATGAGCATGAACACTCAAGGCGAGCAGGCCGCTTATCATGTCGGAATTTATCTTCACTATTTTTGTCCCTCAGGTCTAACTATCTTGTTTGTGGAGCTTACCTTTAAAAGAGATGCTTAATTTTATCTTTAGTTAGTTAGAGATTTCATTTGGCTAGTGTCAGAATAGATGATTGTATTATTTTTTTACGGTACTTGGCTGTAAAGCTCATAGCAGTAATTGTTTTCACTTAATTGAAATTAAAAATTTAATTTGTCGCCTTGATATCGGAAACTACTTGAGCTCAAATCGTTTACCAATTTAACGTCAGTAAATGTACATATTAACCTCACAGGTTAATTTATTGATTTGGTATTATTGAGGACTGGTTATTGGTCTACGGATATTGTCGCTGCCACGGGATTCATTTAGGTTAAGTTTGATTAGTAATCATTTCATTTACCTACACATAGTTAGTGACTATACCTATACAATAAAAATTGGGTAATATTAATATTAATCTTAAAGTTAACAGTAGTATCTTATGTTTCTTTGATTTATTATTCTTATAATATCGATGAGATATCTAACAAGAGAATCTTCTTATTGGTTTAAAAGCGTAAGCAGAGCCTCAAATTGATTTGAGATAGGATTAATTGTCCTAAAAGGGTTGGTGTAAGTTTAATTTTTTTTTAATAAATAAGTTATTTGTAATATTGATGTTTATTTTGGTAAATTGCAGTCAAGATATGTAATTTTTCGACGTTCTTCTACAGGGTATTTTTCAAAATTTTATTACCCTATTTTCAAGGCTCAATAATCATTGAAAAATTTGGCTTAAAGGAACAAAATTGAATATTATACACGACGCGACGGTAAAAATGAATGGAATGAATCCACTCGCTCCTTCGTCGCTCGTGAACCAACATTTTCCGCTCAAAGCCTGTGAGTTAGACACAGATAAAGCATCTTTATGCCAAAAAACGGCCGGGCCGGCTTACATAGGTTTATTTTTCTTATTCAATTCAAAAAAATTTAAACGGCCGCAAAGACTAACGCAACATTCAACAACGCAACAACAACCAAAATAGAATTTGATGCGAGTAGTGATATTTTTACGATTTTTACGTTTAGTACTGCAAAAGGTAAGAAATTTTCATTATTAGATATAATTTTATATGATTAAAAATATAGGATAGGTACACCGGACGGGCTGTACTTCTTTACCGTTCTAAATTAATTGTTTCTGTACTTTTTAATTTTTTTCTTAATTGTGGCTTTGACTTTCAGATTTCCGTACTTTTTGATTTTTTCTTAATTGTGGCTTTGACTTTCAGATGTCGGTATCCGATAGAAGGACAAAACGACTTTCAGTATCACAATACAAGAAAAGAAACCAACAAAAGAAAATTAAGCGGATCTTACAAAAATACTTAAAAATTGAACCAGATGCATCAACGTCATCATCTTCGCAGACGCAGAGTCAGAGTGGTGACATTCCAAAAATTTTGGAGAAGCAGCCCAATGTGAGTGAACCTGCAGATTGTAGTGTGATTAAACCAGCAGATCTTGATTCACAACCGTGTAAAAAAACATCGGAAACTGTTGTTTAAACTCACGATTTTGATGTTATGACCCGTTCACTTAACCTGGCATTATACAAAATCGAATAATTGAATTAATAGTTCAAAATGAGCCCAGCAAATAGAAAAACAATATCCTGCTGATGAGACTGGTAGCAAATTTTCTAAGAAATATTTTTCTAGAATATACTCATTTTATATACTGATGATCTTGAGTAATATTTTTTTCATAAATAGTGCTTAAGTAAAATCCAGAAATGTTGTTGTATTTGCGTTTTGGTGTTTAGTTTCATTTATTTTTATATTTTTGTTATCTGTTATGCAATATTTAATAAAATATTTTTGGTTGGAAAAATTTAACTTTTTTATTAATATGGCGGCAATTTTGATGCATGCACAAAGGAGGCCAAGTGGCTAAGAACGGCCCTGTGCGTCGTCCCTTTTGCACTGTCATGCCAGTGCCACACAATGCGCTGTGTTTGTTATAGAGTTGCATTGCCCTGCGCTCTAGAAATTAAATTCTTGCAACCGAAGCTGTGCCATTAAAAGGATAATTATATGTTTGTAACAAATTCTATATACGTATGATTTATTACAAGAACGATTGATATATTACAAAAGCAATATTTCCCTTTCACGCAACTCGTCTTCATCTTAGAACATCATTTTATAAAGTAATTTTATTAAAAAAAAATTACAGAGTTCAGGCTAAGTGTTTAACTAGAAAACAGTAAGAATAAATATTAAATATGAAAATATGAGTATATTTATAAGTTCGGTAATGATTACGGATGCTCTGCTTGCACTCTTCTGAGAAAGCTTCGTAAGAAAATGCTTAGGCTGCATGTTTCATGGGAAAGGTGTCCATATATCTAGCACATATCGCATGATTAAAAGGTGAGTGACACATTTTTAGAAGCTAATTTGACCCTTAACCTATACAAATTTACTTTACAAATGCTTTTACTTTAAAAGATTTAGGTAATTTCAAAGTTAATTTTCCTGCCTATAATATACCTACATGGAGTACTGGAAAAAAATATCGACATTAAAATAAGAAGAATTAATGGCTTGCTTTATAGTTTAAGATCCGGTATTAGAAATATATACCTTCATCTGTTATTTGACGATGACAAAGATTATACTTGATAAATCGCACATAGGTTGCCTAACTAAATCTGGGGTCAATGCCGTTATACAGGGTGAAACAAATTCGCTTCTCACTATTGGGATCTCGTAAACGGTAAAAGATACAGCAAAGTTTAAATTGGGGCAAAGTTGCGCAATTTAGTGCCCAGTATTATGACATTTTTAAGTTTGAGATATCTCTAGTATTTCCGGAGATATCCGCGAAAAACCGAAATTTTCGATTTTTGTTCTTAATTTTTTCTGACGTTATTTTTGGAAATATCAAAAAAATATTAACACTTCCTAGAGGCACTTTTTAACGGTCTACCCTAAGATGTCAATCTTCTAAATCAACGTTTCGATATCTCAGAACCATCAAGCCAATTTTTTTTTAAATACGGACCTGTAGTTAAATGAAAGGTTATTTTACTTCCTGCCCAACAGTATTAGGTTGCCTTGGTAAAAGTTTGTCACATCCATGGTTGCCTAGATTTTAGATGTTTGGTTTTGACCGCGAGCGTGGAGAGTGACGGGGATCCAGAGAAGCAGGTGTGCGCCAGGCAGCTGCTGAGTGAAAGAGAGACTAACCCAAATTTGAGATGATGGATTTTACCAAATTACCCCCTAAATATGCAAAAAAATTTATAAAAACTACAGGTCCGTATTTAAAGAAATTGGCTTGATGGTTCTGAGAAATCGAAACGTTGATTTAGAAAACTGACAACATCTTAGGGTAGACCGTTAAAAAGTGCCTCTAGAAAGTGTTAATATTTTTTTGATATTTCCAAAAATGACGTCAGAAAAAATTAAAAACAATAATTACAAATTTCGGTTTTTCCCGGATATCTCCAGAAATACTCGAGATATCTCAAACTTCAAAACGTCAAAATACTGGGCACTAAATTGCGCAACTTTGCCCCAATTGAAACGTTGCTGTATCTTTTACCGTTGACGAGTTCCCAATAGTGAGAAGCGAATTTGTTTCACCCTGTATAACGGCATTGGCCCTAGATTTAGCTAGGCAACCCATGTGCGATTTATCAATCTATACGTTATCTAACATATAATCTTTGTCATCGTCAAATAACAGATGAGGGTATATATTTCTAATACTGAATCTTGCACTATTAATCATTTATCCAAAAGATATTCATCGCCTACCTTATGAAACACGGAAATACCATTTTAAGACTTATCAGAATTAATTACTTGCTTTTATATAAGCTTTGAGTTACTACAAGTAGTAGAAAACTGCTTTTTTTTGTTTTTATTTTCTTTTTCTATATGTACACTTTAAATATTGTGTGCGACAGCAAACCGGAACATATTTTGACAGAACAAAACGTCAGTAAAACCAATATAATCTTCCTGGGAAGAGAAAAAATTCGTGTTTTGTAGTTGACAGAATATTTTACAGTCAAAAAAAAAAAATTATTTTTGAAATGAAAATGAATCGTTTTGAAAATCATATTGTCTGTAATTTATGTCTGTGTTTATGTATGTTTAAATTGCCCGATTAACGACTAATCATCTTACTATGTGATATTTCGACAAACTAGTAGAAGATTGCGGTTGCCATTTGAAGAAAGAAAATTTGTTTCCAGTCGTTCAGGAATACTTGCTTCTAAATTATTGAAAATTGAAACTATTAAATGGAAAAATGGTAAATAAAATGGTGTATAAATATTATATATATTTTATCCTTAGACAAGGAAAGAAAGATTTTATAGGAGATAGATATTTAACTGAAAAATGTTCGATTCCAAGTCCAACTTTTTCATCTTTAAGAAGAAAGTAGGTGGCAGAAGAATACAAAAAAAACACCTTAACTATGTAAGTGGAGATGTACGTATTAAAATTTTAGCACAGCTTATTCACTACCAGTTAGTCATCTTGCGGCGGCATCCTTTGATTTGGGAAAGTCAATAACCAAATTTTGCAAATTTTAGAAGAGGGCCATGACTCAATATTATTTTAAACGTCTGGGCATCTGAATAAAACTTTTGACAGTTCGTTTAATTTAAAATATGCTTTTTTTATCGTCTAAAATCCGTTTAAAATCGATTTTAAATGGCAAAATTGTATAAAAATCCGAAATTTCCCGACTTTTTTAGGGGACGAATTTGTCGTGGAATTTGAAGCGAAAATTCATTTTACATTCAACCGTAGCCAGCGCGACTGTGGAACTGAACCGCTCAGCGCACTGCCAGGTAAGCGCAGTGCACGACACTCCGACTTTCCGATTTCGGTAGAGATGACTAGCTGGTAATGAATAAGCTGTGCCTTTAGTTTATAAAAAAATTAAGTGCGTTTTTGCGAAATGTAAACAAGTTTAAATAAAGAAATTGTCAAAAAAAAATTCTGTCATTATGTCAAAAATTTTCTACTGAAATTCGCTGTTGGTTACCTACCATAGAGACATTAGAGACCAAAACTTCCGATAAAATAATATGTATTATTAAAATTGTATTGTTAAAAGAAAACTATTTTGAGTGGTTAAAAAGTACTGGAGTGAAATTTTCATTAAAAATTTTTCTTACAACTTTTTTTTTATGGCAGTGGCACACACACTAAAGGGAGATCCTATGGCGCTCGACGAGCGGTGTGTGTGCGAAGATGTTAATTGACTGGGTTCTTGAATAGTTGTATGTTGTAATTAGGGGGAAACAGATGTCCTGGGAGTGAGTTCCACAGTGATGGCTTTCATAACAGTCAGTTACAGTACTAAAACATATTTTTTCTCTTTTACGTTCAAAATTGTTCCATTTCGATACGCAAAGGAGTGTCGAAAAGAACCTCTTATCGACACTACTTTTGTTAACTGGTTGCTATGATATTAGCAAAATTGTTCAAATTCAAGGTTCACTAGCAAAAATTTCGACACCGCTTTAAATGGGATTCCTACTAATACAGACGTCAAATGTAACAAGATAGCCGCCCAACTTTTGATCGCGACTAGAATAAATCAGTGTTTTTCAATAAAAAAAATACCTGCAAAAAAGAAAAAAATAGTATAAAATACACGTTTTAAAAGAAATTTAGCGCACACGCACGTTAGTAAACTCCCCGCAAGCGGGTCTACTCCTAACTTGGTGCTCGTGCGAAAAAATATGGTCTTTAGAAACTAGTATCTTAATACACTATTTTCTATTTTGCGTTCAAAATGATTTGGACATGCAAAGGAGTGTCGAAAAGAACCTTTTTTCGACACTACATTTGTTAACTGGTTGCTATGCCATTAACAAAATTGTTCAATGTCAACGCCCACTAGCAAATCATCATCAACATTTATTATCCAAAATTTACAAAGTTTCTTATCGCTATACTATTTTAATATTTACCTACCAAATAGAGTTTCTTACATGCTAGTTATTCTTTGGCCTACACAGTAGGATTAGGCAACGTTCGGATAGTACACAAAATCCGTGGCATTATTCAAATTACCTGGGTGGGTTGACCACCCTTCAATCGTTTTGAAGACATATCTTATCAACACAGTGCTTGTTATGGATACGTTTGTTCAAGTGAAGGGATGCAAATGCGGAAATTTCCGAGGGAAAAGCACTTTGAAAATCCCTGGTTCTCTCTTGACAACACTTAATATTTACACTATATACAAACAAAATGATCTTAAATAAAGACATGTTTAAGGAATTAGATACAAAACATTTATATGTTATATTTTTCAATATCTTCTGTGGAGAATTTAAGGGTGGCCTGCATTAGGGCTATCTTGTCTCCCTGGCAGGTTTCTAGCAGCACTGTGAAGTCATCTAATGCGAAATGCAATGAGTTCTGAGATATTTATAAGATTATTGATCTTATCAGTGAATTTTTCAAACTATTACAATCATTAATTACAGTGCTATCTGTTAATGCCACAAGATTTTTAGCACTTACATTCATTGCTGCATTTACCCGACCACGATCACTAACACTATTTGCACTGTCACTTTGGGGACGAGTGTTCTTCAGGGGAGGAAAGTCTCTGTCGTATTTCCCAGCGGCTGTCTTCGGCTTCGAGCCCTGCCATGCGGGCTTTGTTGGCGGAGGGGCAGGCATATAGTCGTCTTCCTATGCTGCTTCGGGGGCTGCAGTTGGCTGACCTTGAACATGTACAGTGGGCAGCCAACAATCAATGGCTCGATGTTTACCGCCACAGTTTGCACACTTGATGTTTTCTTGGTTGCACTCAGTTATCTGGTGAGGGTCACGCATCTGCTACATCTCCACCCACGCTGGCACTAGGATAAGGTCTCTCCGTGTCCCTGGCACCGTTTGCACTACATGATGGCTTTTGCAGACTTACAGCGGTGCCAGAAAACACGGACTCTCATCAAGTATTTACACTGCGTGTTCAAGTGCTTCAAAGTAACAGTTACTGTGGCATCGATCACAACTAGGTACAGGGGGGATTGAGTCTTCTTCATTAAGTAGACATCCTTGATGCTGTAGTTGTACTCATCAATTAGTGCATTACTGACCTTATCCGGCAGGATGCCGCCGTCGAATCCCTTAAGCACAAATGCGTACGTCTTCGTAGCCTTCTCTGCATACGTATGACACTCTAAATGATCGTTAACGAACATCCGCTTCAGCGAGTTACAGTATTTCATGTCCTTACACCAGATTACGATACTGTTCTTGGTGTATTTCAGCCCATAGTCGCCGTTTTCAAGGGTCCAGTAAAATCCCGGTGACTCACCAGGCCCCGCTTTGTGACCATGGGCGCCGGTGGTGTCACCTTGGATTTAAGGGGCGTCTTGGGCTTCGAAGTAATCCTTCGGGGTCTAGTGCTAGGTGTTACGTTCTCAGAAGAATCCGAGTCCATATCTTCCAGGTCGCTCAGTGGTTGAAACTTGTTGCTTGTTTTTGTAGCAGGCTCGCCACCCACATCCGAGTAAACTTTACGGATATTCCTTTAAATTGTATTGTTTTAAAAGGAACTTTGAATTGAAAATCTTTAGCCTTTGAACCGCTTGGTTCCACGTCCATAGGCGCTGGCGAGGGCAGGCTCCTTAGCCGCTGGGGGCGGAGACAGGATCGCATGATCGGTTTTGGTTGAATGTCTGTTGTTTTTTTTCAGGAAGTGACGTGACCTTCAAGGTCAGTTGAAGGTCGTTAGGTATATGCGGCGAGTCATGTACGCCAACGGAGGCTTCTTTTTCAGCCCTTTTCTCGTCTTCAATCTAATTCTTTTTTTAATACGTCGGAGAGGTCTCACTTTTGTCTTTCGCTAACGTAGCGGAAGTCGGCCGGTTTTGGTGTTCTTTGACCGCAGTCAATAGGTGATTCGACTTTTCTGGTACTTCTAGTTTTCCTGGGGTGCACCTTCAATCTCCTGGGTAGCCCTGTCACCGTCCTTTGCAAAGATTGAAAGCCAATGGTGATATTCGCGGCACTTGCCTTCGTTTCGTTGTAATACCCAAACCAGCTTTTGGAGTTCACGGAGTGTTTGGGTCCATTCGCTCATGCCCGAGGTGTTGGACGCCTCGGACATGTCATCGCCCGTCTTGGATATTTCATTTGAAATTCAGGGTTCCGTCCCCGGGACTAGTAACTTTTAGGATTTCTGAGTATCTACCTGCTATTTATGAATTAATATTAGCCATACCCTTGAAAATGGCAAGATTTACTGTGTAGAACACCAATAATTCGCGTATATCAAGTAAAAGTCGCGTGGAGCTCGATTTTACGGAGAACTGCGGTATCCGTATGTGTTTTGAATGGGATTTCTACTAATAAAGACGTCAAAAACGACAAGATGACCGCGCAATTGCTGATCGGGACTAGAATAAATTAATGTTTTTTCTTTGTAAAAAAAAACCTGCTAAATAGATAAAATATTATAAATTACACGTGTTAAAAGACATTTAGCGCACTCGCACGTTAGGAAACTCCCCGCAAGCGGGTCGTTTTCTAATTTCATGCTCGTGCGAAAAAATATGGTCTTTAAAAACTAGTATCTTAATATACTATTTCTATTTTGGGTTAATTTCGACACTACTTTTTATTTTTCTCAACACAAAATTGTTTATGTCAAGGCTCACTTTGAAAGCGGGTCTTGACATAAACACTTTAGCAAAAGATATGACAACGCCCTGAAAGAGATTTCTGGCAGTAACGACGTCACAAACCACGTGATGACCACGCAACTGTTTTTTTCATTAAAAAAACTTTCAAAACAGAAATAATAGTATAAAATGCACGTTTTAAAAAGACATTTAGCGCACCCACACGTTAGGAAACTCCCCGCAAGTGGGTCGTTTCCTAATTTCCTGCTCATGCGAAAAAATACGGTCTTTTAAAACTAGTATCTTAATATACTATTTTACTACCATTAGAAACTACAAAAATATAAGGCATTAACCTACCGAATCGGGTTACCTTATCTTGTGATAAGAAAGCCGAAAGGAACTGTAACGAGGTTGATTGGTAATGTTGGCAAAGGCACCTAATAAACCTATCCGTGGCGATACATAAAAGTAACACTAATCTAGAACTCTTTATAAGGAAACGCTTTTATTCTACCTACCTGTTTTGACATAAAGTTCAAAAATATCTAAATTACTCTTTTCTAAGTAATAAAGAAATATTCAAATAAGACAAAAGTAGTTTTTAAGGTAACGACCTCTCAGCACACTTTTCCTGGGTAGGGAATAAGACTGTGCCTTTCGGGTAATTTTTAGATATTTAGCATTTTTCCCGAAAATGGTTGAGAGTGGAAATTTGGAATTTGACACGGTTTGATATACAACACTTGGGGGCCGCCAACGATTATTTGCTTTTAGCGACCCGATTTTCCGTTTCCGAGTTACTACGTCAAATGTGTCATTTTTAAAGATATACGATAACTGCCTTAAAATTGATTAATTTTAATTACATTTTCTGAACACGTTTTTTAAAGGTCTTCCGAACCACATTGAAATAGGCAAGAATCGGAAAATGGCATGTATATTTTTGAAAAGCGGTTAGTTCAGGTCGTTCTAGTGCCAAAAAAATAGCATAAATCGGAAAAACCAAGACGACATCGATAGATAGGGAAGAAGAAAAACTCCCTAAATGCTTCTATGTCCGAAAATTTCGGGAAAATGGACTTTTGAGGGAAAATGTAAATGTAAAACAGGTAAAAAAATCAAAGTTTTTATTTTTTTCTCGACAAATATTTCTTTATAGAAAAGCCTAAACCAAACATGACTAAAGAGGACGGATTACGAGTAAAATATGCCAAAAAATCGCATCTATCCGATTGAAAATGCAGGATTGATGGTTTTTGAAGTGGAAACTATGCCGGTATGTATATGTATACCGTAGCTCAGAAGTAGAGCCTTCGCATAGCATGCGGTCGAGATCTTTTAAAAATTTTATTTAGTTTTTAATATCGCTTTGTTGAAGTATTCACTTCTGTCATTAGTTCTAAGCACACACCGTAATTTTTTTTATCCACCAACTTTCAGTCACTATGTTAGGGTTTGGAACCTTCGGCAAAATGTACTAAAACAAAGTTTTATCCACGTTAACCATGGAACGTGCGCACAATGTATCAAAGGAAATGGACCGGTTGAAAATAGAGTCGAATAAGTGATCATGATGTTTACTACTTAGGTCGGACTGATGACCAGCATGAATATGACGTAGGATGATTCATTATCAGCAAAAACCTCTCCAAGCACGTTACAAACTTCGTTGGAATATCTGAAAGAATATCTATAATTCAACTGGAGACCATACCTATCCTGTAAACCTCAATATTGTACAAATATACGCACCTAAAACTGACGGAAGTAAGGAAGAGGTTGAAGCATTTACTACCAATTACTCTCAAGTATCTTTAAAAAAATAACAAAATCTCATATGAACATCATTATGGGTGATTGGAATGCTAAGATAGGACAAAAACGACGTGGTGACTTGGTGGGTCCATTTGGGTTAGGTGATGCCAACGAGAGGGGAGATCGTTTATATGAATTCTGATTGGAATAACAACTAGTAGTCACCAACACACTATTCAAATTATCAGCCCACAGACTATATACATGGCGCTCACCCAGAGATGAAACGGGTAACATTATAAGGAATCAAATAGATTTCATATTGATTAACAAAAGATTCCTGAATAGCTGTACATCCGCTAAAATATATCCAGGTGCAGATATACAATCTGACCATAACCCTATAGTCGGCAACTTTAAAATCAGGCTAAAAGAGATAAAAAATAACAAAGGAAATGAAAAGATGGGACCTGCGTAAACTGAAACATCCAAAAATAGATCAATGACAACATACAAAATCTAAATCAAAACGAGACGAACGTCGACCAACAGATAAGCACTATACATGAGATCATGACAAACATTAGTAACAAACATCTTCAAATCACAGAAAGAAAAGACAAACCATGGATGACACGGGAGATTTTTGTCCTGATGGAAGAACGGAGATAAGTGAAAAGGAGACTCCAAGAAACATAAAGGAATTGACAGAGTAATCAGACAGAAAATCAGAGAAGCCAAACAACGCAACATACAAGAGAAATGTCGCGAAATCGAAATGCTTGAAGGAAAATACTATCACTTCAATCTCCATAAAAAAAGTAAAAGAAGCTACGAGAATATACCAACACCATATTTTGGGACAGCTAGTAGACAACAATGGAATTGTTATAATCGACAAAAGACAGAAAGTCGAAACCTGGAAAGAGTACATCTCTCTGCTTTTCAAAGATAATAGACCAGAAGAAATTATAATCGATAATTCGGGAGACAACACAGGCCCACTCAGCTATAAAACGTATGAAAGATAACAAAGCACCTGGCCCAGACAACATTCACTCTGAGCTTCTAACACTTCTCGATGACGAGGGAATAAGGTGGCTGACAAATATTGCTAATTGCATATACACTACAGGAAACATACCCACTATATGGCTAAAATCAACATTCATACCAATTCCTAGTGAGAAATACGCTGAACATAGATAAGACCAAATTCATGATCATCCGGAAAGGAACCATCGCACCGTGCCAACTGACTATCAGAAACCAACAAATTAAAAAAGTTTCTTCCTACATGTACCTAGGCACAACAATAAACGAAGAATGGGATCATTCTCGTGAAATTAACTGCCGGATTGAAAAATCCCGAGCGGCGTTACTAAAAATGTCAAATCTTTTCAAAATCCACGACCTTAATCTAACAACAAAAATAAGAATGCTTCGCTGTTATGTGTTCCCAGTGTTGCTTTATGGAGCAAAATCATGGACGCTCACTCAATGCTCCACAGAAAAGCTTGAAGCATTTGAGATGTGGCTATACCGACGAATACTTAAAATACCTACAAATGTGGGAGAGCTCGAGAGAGTGAATAAAGATATGGAGATCGTAAAGACGATTAAGACTAAGAAGCTCAAGTACTTGGGCCACATAATGTAGAATGAACAACGTTATGAGCGCTCACAGCTGGTTCTCCAGGGGAGAGTCTTAGAACGGAGGGGACCTGGCAGGAGGAGAATCTCTTGGCTAAGAAATTTAAGAGCTTGGTTTAGTACTACAACAACCGGCCTTTTCAGGGCAGCCGTTTCAAAAGTTCAAATTGCCATGATGATCGCTAATATCCGTCAACGGATAAGCACTCAACGAAGAAACCATCTTTGCATCATCAGGAGATGATTAAAACTAAGCTTAAAATCTACTTAACTCTATTTTATACTAACCGTTTGCTTAATAAAGCGGAACCAAAAAGAACCAATCCCGGGATTCTATGTTTGATCAACCAATGCAATGAACTAACTATATGGAATAGGCCCTCTAATTGTCTAATTGTTATTCTATGATTATTTTCAAAAGCATGCTCGGAAATACTTTCTGTGTACCATACTTTAACAACTTTTTGAAACCCTCTAGTATACGGAGGATCTAAACACAGGCCACATAGAGTTAGGGAGATTTTAAGTTTAGTCCCAGATAAAGCCACACCAGTTGCGCAAGTTGTTATGAAAAAAAATTATAACAGTCTCTACTGCTTGTTATCCAGTTAAAACTACTGCTAAATTCTGATTTGAAATTGGACGCGTTATTGTTATTCAATTTAAAGATAATATACTCGGCAGATGGCGCTGGACGACAAATTGCTATCAAATTAAGAATTACAAATTAAATAAACTATAATCAGATGTAATACCTTGAAATTCAGTCACCACCAGTCTTCGTATCAGTCCTACCAGCACCGCCTCAAAACAAACACCTACGCTAGCTCGACTCAGGGGGGTTCGAAGTTTATCTTTTTTCACTAACAAGTTCTAAAATGATGTACCTGGAAATGGAATTAAATCGATATAGGTTAAAGTCCAAGTCGGGGTTGGACGCCACCAAGTTTACTTTTGTTGGAAAAGCCCTATCGTTGTTTATACGGACACAGTAAAAAAAACTTGGAAATAAAAGAAACGGAGTACAAACTCAAGTATCAAATAAGTAAATAATTACCTGTCGTAGTCTACGCTACCTGCACACAGTTACCACACAAGATCTAGATTCTCAAATGCACACAAAATAACAACAGACAAGTGAGGCCAATACTTTTATTTTGGAGAAAAATAAGAGCAAGCTCTTCTAGCCTTATAAGAGATTTTACTATTTACAATTTACTGTCGAACTAGACACACCCTCCTGTCAACTTGACAGTCTAAATTGAGAATTTTGAAAGATGTCAAGTAAAAGGTATTAAAATTTGGAAACTTCACTTCCCCGTAACGCTCTGCTGTAACCTGCAACCTAGAAGGTTGCGGTTACGGGACTTTATCACATAAACTATTCTAAGTTAATTCAACTCAGCTAGAATAGCCCAAGTTGCGAGTTTCTAACAGCAACCAAATCCCTCAAAGTGCAATGTTACGTTTTGATATCAATGCTAAAATATAGAAAAATAGAATGAGTAAACTTCCTCGGTTATAAAATGCACTAGAGATTATCCGAAAATCTGGTACCCGAGAGAATAAAGTAATGGAACTATGCCGGCGTAGCTACACGTCACAAAACACTCTAGTGTTTGAGATAATTGTTCATACATAATAGAACATTCTAAAGCTGTTCAAAATACTGCTTGAGTACTAAATTTTGATTAAATTAAAAGTCTCTACGGGGCGATGTTAAAAATTCTGGCACATCACTGACAGGTACACGTTATTGTTGACTAAAAATAAAAATTTATCTGAGTAAGGGACCTCCTGTAAACCAAAGAGAAGTTCTCTTTTTCCTTCTTCGTATTTTTAGGGAAGAAAATGTTCCCAAACGTCACAGTCGATTAACCGGTTAAAACTATGTCCATAAATTGACATTTCTCTGCTTTCATCCAAAACTAATGAGTAGCCTAATTTCGTCAGGTTCCAAAAATGTAGTTCTTAACAACCCTACAAGGAATCCGCAACTGGAACCCTAAAACGGAAATAAATCCATAAAAGCAAACGAACATGAAAATAACGGAATTGCCAAAACTCGGCTCCAAAATTCTAATTGAAATTCTGTATTCAAAACAACTCAAACAACTTACCCATAACTGGGGCTCACCAAAACCTTCCTGGATATCTCAAAGAAAAATTGGGATTATCGCCATAATGGCTGTTGGTAGAAATTACTTCTTCTACAGTTCAACATCCCTGTCCCGAAAGTCTAAAACGGCTTCCAACCTATTTCATCTGAAAAATGAAAAACTTCTCGGGAGCTATTTCTCCTCACCCAGGGAATCTTCTTCGGCTAATGACGAAAACAAAAGACTTACTGAATCAACAACAACCGAGTCTTCTGTTTTCCTTCATCCTACTAGATTAATAAACAGAAAAAATCTGTAATCACGTCAAATACTATCGACTGTCATTCAACTAAAATCCTTAAACGACAATTTGAATACTGCTGTCAGAATACTAGTCAGGTTTGGTCTTATCGAAAAAAGGCAATAGAGATGATTTTGCAAACGATATTCCTTCCTAAAATGACTTTTATAAATAGAATAATTTCAACCCGTAACAAAGTGCCTATCTAACGCGTTCATAACGAGCTTATGTCAATCTCCGCCCGGATATAGTCAGAGACTGCAGTTGATATTTTAGATTCGTGATGCTATAGTTATTTAAACGATCAAATATATTATTTTTTTTACATTTTTGTAATTTTCTGGTTTTGAAAATGCCTGGTTATAAGTGCCTTTATTTACATTGTTCAACTAAAAGTGAGGACAAAAATCATTATTTAAATTACGTTAAGATCCTGTAAGGTATGTTGATTTTATTATTAACATTTATAATTTTGTACAACATAGTATAGTAAGTTTAATAGTTCCACGCAATAGCATATTTTATTACAAGTCTGAAAATAAAGAGTTTCCGCGCGCGCGGGTGAGAAATTCATTCAAGCAATGAAAGCACAGAAAAATCTATTTCTGGGCGTGTAATGAACAATATTTTTTTTACAATTTTCTGAAAACAACATAAAAACGAGTTAATTTTTTTGTACATGGGCATATATAAAGCAGGTTTAATTTTGTTAACTAATTATGTATAAAATAGTTTTGATTTGATTATGTTTTCAGTAGTTTTGTTTTATTTCGTTTTGTTAATTAGATGAATGGTGAGTTTACTTACGAGTATATTATGTTTTTATAAAACATTATTTTCAGTTTTGATTTTATGTTAGTTTATCTTACCTTCGTTTTGAATTTATAGTTATTTCAAATTTATTGTTTACTTTAAATTTATTTTGGATTCGGCGGCCGAGTATTACAATACCCAGCCTTGGCCTTACGAAAAGTAAAACTTTTCGACATTAATTTATACAAAAATGCACTTGACTTAGAGCAACAATTACTGGCAGTTGGTACTGCCTTAGATAAATTCCAGAGTGCCCAAACCACTCTCGCCGATGTCGTCAACATCTGGCTAGATTTATTAAACAAACCATGTCTAAGCCCCTATATTGAAGACATTAAAAAAAATTGAGGAGGCAATATAACCCTTCCATTCATTTTCTATGTTTTTTTAACTGATCCTAATAATGGACAAAAACCTAAAAAAAATACCAGGACGAGGCAGAGGCTTGGCTACTTGAGAATCACGAAGATTTTTTCCAACGTTATCTATTTTTCCGAATTAAGGATGAATATATTTATCAATCACCACTTTTTAAGGAAAGTGTAATAAAAAAACATGCCTGCATTCAAATGTTGGCCAATTGTAAAAACTAAGATTACTACTACAGCTCAAAATTCAGATCGTATTTTGGTGAACATGGCCGCGTTTTTTGCAAACCTACATTCATGCCCTGCGAGTTCTGCAGCTCTAGAAAGGATCTTGAGTTCTTACGGTTTGGTGTCGACTAATCTTCGGAATAAGTTACTGCCCGATAAAGTAGAAAAGCTTGTAAAAATAATAAAAATGAGCCACTTTAAAAAAGAAAAAAAGTTGTTATAGGTTTTTAAGTATTATTTTTATTTTATTTTGTTCCTAATGAAAAAGCCGTTTCGTATTTTATGTTTTAATGTAAAATGTTCTTCAAACTTAGGAATAAGAATGTAAAGACTGATCTATCAGTACCTGTCTGTTTCCAAGTGAACTACATTATATTTTGTTATTAAATACTATATAAAAATTATCTCGATTTTGACTAATTTTTTTTATAAACACCTCAAATTCTTTGGGCATTTGTATGGGTTTTTGTATAGGTCGTTGGGTGGGTTCTTGACACAAAACCCCTGTGGGTTTTTTAAATGGGTTTTTCGTTTTGCCAACCCTGCTTGGTGCGCCACTGATTTAATGATTATAAAATTTGCAGTAAAAATTGTAAAAGAATATGGTTTTTTAACTAGGAAGTTCTTAAAGAATATTTAATGGCATATTATGTAGGCAAATGTGACTGTAATTCGTATTCCCTATAAACTTCGACCACTTTGTATACCGGGTGTCAACGGGATTACTTTCCGACTGTGGTTTCCTTATTTCTTAAACTTTCGGGATGAAATTCGGAAAAGTTATTGTACTATCAAAATGTAATTTTTGTACATATTTATCAACTGTTAACGACTTCCGGTTTCGCCGGAATACCCTGTATATTTTTAATTTTTCAGAATCTACAGGTCATTCTGCATAGGACTGTATAATTTTTATAACATTTTTCGGTATTTTGGTATTTTTAGAGCTAGTTTTAATTTTTGATCTAGTGTGCCATGACCGACTTAAAATCACTTCTCAGGTCATAAACAATTGCGGAAAAATACATAGACGATGTTTTACTTATTTATTTGTTTTATTTAAGACATTAAAGTTGACCAATTCGATTTTTTAAATATTAGTCGAAAACTTTAAATGGAACTACCACACTTTCATAACGTCATTAGATGCATTTTTTTAAAACGAGTCTAGTGATGTATCACATTGCCGAAATGTTTCGCCTACTTTTTTAGAAATCATTATTTTTGCTATTATACATTATAAATACTGTATGAATTAAAATACGCCACATTCATCACGTATGCCGTGGAACGTGGAAATATGGTCGCCTTGGAATTAAATGATTAATGCGAAGTCCTGAATTTTGACAATTATTAGTTTCCATTCTTGTGCTTATGACTTACATCAATTTTACCTGATTTTGCGCTTTAATTCGAGTTTCAACTTTAGTGGCTTACATAAAACACATAAATAAGATAAGCATCCTCTACGTATTTTTCTGCAATTGTTTATGACCTGCGAAGTGATTTTAAGTCGGTCATGGCACGCTAGAAAAAAAATGATGTATTCATTTATTACAAAATGTTCATAGATGATCTGCAGGTTCTTCGCGCGTTTTTCTGATAAAATAAATAATCTATTGCCTTTATGGGAGGTGAAAGCGTTCTGGATATTCTTCTCGCTAAGTTCGTTCAGTTTCTGATGCGTTTTTGCCACACTGACCGTAACTTATAAGAAGATCTACTTGAAACTCGAATTAAAGCGCAAAATCAGGTAAAATTTAAGTAAGTCATAAGCACAAGAATGGAAACTAATAATTGTCAAAATTCAGGACTTCGCATTATTCATTTAATTCCAAGGTGACGATTATTTGTTCCACGGCATACGTGATGAATTTGGCGTATTTTTATTCATACAGTATTTATAATGTAATAGCAAAAATAATGATTTCTAAAAAAGTAGGCGAAACATTTCGGCAATGTTATACATCACTAGACTCGTTTTAAAAAAATGTATCTAATGACGTTATGAAAGTGTGGTAGTTCCATTTGAAGTTCTCGAGTAATATTAAAAAAATCGAATTGGTCAACTTTAATGTCTTAAATAAAACAAATAAATAAGTAAAACATCGTCTATGTATTTTTCTGTAATTGTTTATGACCTGAGAAGTGATTTTAAGTCAGTCATGGCACGCTAGATCAAAAATTAAAATTAGCTCTAAAAATACCAAATTACCGAAAAATCTTAAAAAAATTATACAGTCCCATGCAGAATGATCTGTAGATTTTGAAAAATTAAAAATATACAGGGTATTCCATTTAAAAATCCAATGTTGAGGTCACTTCCGGCGAAACCGGAAGTCTTTAACAGTTGACAAATATGTACAAAAATTACATTTTGATAGTACAATAACTTTGCCGAGTTTCATCCCGAAAGTTTAAGAAATAAGGAAGCGACAGTCGGAAAGTAATCCCGTTGACACCCGGTATTATGTTTCCAAAATAATGTTTAACTCATAGAATTAAAAGCAAAATTAAAATTTTCTGGTTTAAAAAAATGGTCAGATTTAACAGATCTACCTTGTATAAAATTATTACATAGTTGTTTTATTTATTTGATTGTATATGTGATGGTTACAAAATATTATTAAAATCCCTTGCATAGAAAGAGGTATTTTGATTTTTGTCCATTATGTCCTATATCTCGCGACACTGTGAGACGAGGTCATTGAGACCCAACACGATATTTGACACTATTTCGCATCTGGTCTGAGTTATCTGGGCCCAAGTCAAAACCCAAACCCAAAACATTTTTCGTTTGGTTGTTTATTTGAAAAGTATCCAAATGTTTTTGAAAAAGACCGACTAATAAACGAATTTAGTGTTTTGTACAGGGACGAACAAATATGTAATTTATATTTTCAACAAATATTAAAAATAATATATCTACAAGGAATTTAAAATTATCTTTTCAGAAACAAACAAACTGTTTTGCCTAGTGTTAACTATTCCAGCAACAAGTGTGTCGGAAAAGAAATTTTTCGTGTCTTGAGTGCATTAAAACGTATTTAAGAAATACCATGACCCAAGAGCGCCTAACGGGTTTTTCAACGATAGCTATAGAAAAACGAATTATTATACAAAGTGTTAGTGATGGTCCTCCGTTTTATGAAGACATTATAAATAAATTTGCAAACTTAAAAACCGAAGGATAGACTTGATTTATAAAAAGTGAATGTTAATAGGAATTGGGAATGTTGATATATTTTGTAAATAGACAGAGAAATGGTTATTTTATGTTTATTTCATTTTCCTAATAAGAAAATTATTTTGTGTTTTTGTAGTTAGGTAGGTATATATATTTATTTCACTCAACATAAAATAAAGTTGGCTTGGCAGGTCAAAACCGAAACTCAAAAAATTTTTCGCCTGCGACGCTAGCTCCACTAGGAAAAGCGTCAGAGGCTTTTCCTAGTAGAGCCTCACATATTTTACCTACCACGAGGCCACGAGCCGCCACTGATATGAGGGTCTCCAGTAAATTTAGGGGTCGTTCAAATAAGGCTGATGTTTTTCCTATAGTTCCCCCTACGGACATATTACAGGCTCCATCCAGCGATTTATCTATTTGATTTCGGTTAAAAACCACCTCGGATATTTTGATACACATTTGGCATTTTATATAGGGGATTATTACCCGTAAATTGATGCTACAGCTACAAATCATGTTTTAATTTATAACAGAAGCCAGAGATGGACTTATCGCAACACACATGTATCGAACTGAAAGTATTCTTTTTCGATACCTTATTTAAACATTTTAGCCTGGAAAAGAAACTGGCGATTTGTTTCGAATGCAGTGCCATATTCGAGATTAGTTTGTTTTTCGTGTGATCAGTTTCAAATAGAGACCCATTCAATCAGAAAACTAACCCAAATTAACTCAAACTGCACTAAAAATTAAACATTGATAAACACTTTATCTTTATTGTTATCTGCGTAATAGTTGGTATTGCCATCGTCTTAATTGACAACATGTGATTGACAAAGCAAAAGTGTAGGTATTGTAAAACTAACATGATATGTCTCCTTTTCCTCACTTGTTCAGTGCAGCACTCAGACTGCAACCTATCATATTCATATAAAAATAAGTATTATTCCATGCTTGTTTCAAAATATTACCTAATTAAATATCTCTAGAAACGTGGGCTAATGAAATCTATGTAATGCAATCAAAAGTAATATTGCAATAATATTGTATTTAATATTGTATATATGTCTAGCAAATTTTGTACCTAAACATTCGTATAATACGAATTCTTATTATATCTTATTGTTATTAATAAAAAAAAATTGATTACGTATGTACTCGATGTTTCACACACGCGGCCAAATGTTACAAACATTATAGATTAAATTCACATTCCTATTTACCAGTGCCATCGATATTAAAGTTAGCTAAGCAAACATAGTGATATTTATTTATTTTGATACGGAAATTCCAACTCACCATGTAGATCTATATAACTTCTTGCAACGTCCTAAGAAAATATACCAACACACAAACTAGACGACAGAAGACTATACTTGGATGGAATTTGAAGATGTGCTCACGCCCAATATATGACGAAGAAAAAGTGTTTATCTTATCTTATCGGGTTAAACCGGTACCTTGCATGTCAATTTAAATTTGCTCTTGGAGAGTCCCGATACATTTTATAATAGAAGAAAACAACGTTTTTAACGTCGATGGAAAATTATCTGTAAAAAAACTATGGTTACTCTCTGTAGTTAAGAAAAGTATTGGCTATTATTAAGCTTAAGTAAAGAAAAAGTACGAGATAATGAGAATATTCATCAAGTTATCCACGATTCGATTTATCCACATCTAAAGATCTACACAACATAATGAATAAGTAATTGTTACAAATTGAACACTAAGGAATATAAATAAAATGTTGAAATGTATTTATACTTGATAAAAAACAAATCGTAGCTCAATCGTAGCCTTAAAAATATAGGCACACACCCAAGTTTTCAAAATACAATTAAAATTTTATTAAATTTTAAAAATTTTATTTTTATTTATTTATATAAATTGAATAATTATTACTATTCTCCACTCCAAAACAAAAGCAATAACTACGATATAAAATAATACACGAGCTTTTGTGGACCATCTATCTATCAGTATCGTGAATCTCGTCGCAACTCATTTATAGGAAATTTAAAATATCAGTATGTCAAGTGATCAAAATGTCCATGCAATTTTTATTTCTGCTATTCGTAAAGGTAGAAGGGTTACGTTTTTGCGTCACTGAGAAACAAATGATGCCGTAAACAAAATTTGCATTTCCATCTTTAATTTTTGAGTGTTTTGAACATGCTTAATTTTTGAACACCCCCTCATATCTTGATAGCCGGCAATTTATTGGAATAGGTAAGAAATAAGCTTATTGAGGCGTGATCTAGTAATCACCTGTGATTCACAGCGAGGCAAGTTCAATAAGAAAACCAGAACTGTATAGGAGGCAATCCCGGACGTTCTCCTCTCCGACCTGCACTAGGGGTTAAGCACAGGCCGGAACATAGCTGAGTTTTTAGGCTAATGATCTCGGGGTACAACACCGAACTCAGATACCTAATTACAAGATTCTCGAAAACCTTAGGAATAACATTTATAATGCAGATGGGCCTATAATATCTTATGTTGGTTCTGTTACCAGCCTTGTGTACAGGAACCATAAAACTGGACTTCGAAAAGTCAGGAAAGAGGCCCCGTCCCAAGGACTCATAGGAGATGAGGTGCAGAGGTCTAGTAAGGATAAATGAACAACTTTAAAGTAAAATGGGGTGGATGTCGTCCGACCCAGGCCTCTTGTGAATGTTTAAATTACTCAACTTGGAATAAATGTCTGAAATTGAAATAGAATGAATGGTGATATTTATATTATTAGATCAAATTACTCGTGTGCACTCAGGACGAGTGGAGGAATATACAGAACTAAAGTATTGCACAAAAAGTTTGACTGCCTCAGGGCCCATATCGACACTATCATTATCCAAACACACAACATTAGGCAATTTTCTTTCTTACGTTTAGAATTCACAAAATTTCAAAACTGCCCAAAGTCATGCTGAAGGGAGCATTCAATATTTTGAACATAATTATTATAGCATTGGCGAAGGTTAGAGAATAACAGAGAGTCTTGAGCAGACCAGCTTGATTTGTAGGTTTTGTGCGCTTTTTTTGAATGGTTAGTTCGATCAGGTCCCGTGTAAACTAGAGTGGAAATTTTATGCTGGCAACTTTCTTAACTGGAATAAAGATGTTCAATGTATGATATGATATGTCATAGAATATGCTTAACATGCTTGGAACACTCAATTTGGAGAACAAACTATCCCAACAGAAAGTACTTAAGTAATCATTATTGAGTAGGTAATCAGCATATCTAAAGTAATAAAATTCATTGGATTGCCGACTAGTAATACAAAATTTTTTAGAAATTCCAAAATTAAAATACAAAGGTGGATGATGATAATCAATACGTACCAGTGGATCACAAGAATCCACACTAACTATTCTATGACTCAAGACTACTGGCGAATTGCCCATTCGGAGCAGAGCCATATTGAAAGAAGAAAGAAAGAAAGAAAGAAAAACCCAAGACTAGAGCGGTAATACAAATTACGTCATAAATATTCATTATGACAAAAATGTATTGCAATTTCTGTAATAATTTTATGCTATATATATTTTACTAAATGAAACACATTTGGTAACTCATGCAAAACTTTTGATCCAAAAAGACCTCCTATAAAAGCGTAAGAGAGCGCTTTCGCCCTAAGCCATTACCTCCAGGAGGTAATGCCTAAGCCATCATCAGTGTTACATGAAAAGTAAGTAAAAGAACTACCCACCCATTAACTAAAGTCAGTGACTGCTGTAGGATTTTAAGGAAAAGAAAATGATAGAATTGACATTGTTAAATTAAGATTCTAGGATTGTTGAGATTTGAAAGGAATTAAATTAAGTGTGTAGGGTGAGAATGGTGATTTTTTGTGTGATTTTCTATATCGGGTGAATAAATAGCGAAATGGCCTTTGCTTACTTATCAGTGGATCCGAAGAACATGTCCACGACGAGACACCTAAAAAGTGGATTTGCATAATTCTATTTTAAAAGAAAACAATAAAAACGAGGGTTGACCCATGTTCTTCTTGACAAGTAGATTGATGACGCAGGAAATGATCCGCCAAAAATAAGCGGTAATTTTAAATCTTAAAACTTAAAAGTGTTAAGTCCAGGCGACAAAAATAAAGTATCTAAGGTAAGCCTGGAGAAGAGACTGGCTGCCACTAAGCTAGATGAGACTAACAAACTGATGTAATTAATGCTATGAAGTATGGATTAGCGAAAAAATGTTTTGAAATTTTAATTAATCGAGAATATTAGCGATGACTTAAAAAAAATTGTTTTGAAAAAAGAAAGTGCTTAATTAAGTAAATAATAGTATAGTAGTAAAACTAAGAGCAGACATTGGCCCGACCCTACCTACCAGACGAGCCCCCCTTTATTGGGTTGCTTAATTCATATTTTATGATTGATAGATTGGTAGAAAAATATATATTTTTTATTAGGGATATTAATATTAGTGTAGCAAAGATGGGCAAGACCAACTAAACTCGAACAGATTGAAAAAAAAAGGAAAGAAATTAACTAATTAAATAATAACCATATCAATAGCAGACATCAGCTTAACCCAATCTACAACTCCTTTTTTGGGTTGCTTGATTCTTATAGAAAGAACTGTTGCAGTTGTTAAATTTTTATCCAGGCAGTGTCTAGCAGGGCCCTCGCAACCGCGTGTGCAACGCGTGCACCGCACGCGGGCGCCACTCTATAAGGGGCGCCAGAACCCCTTATAGAGTGTCGCCCGCGGGCAAAACCGAAGTACCGAAGGAAATAGTTAAAAAATTAAAAAGATTTTTTTTTTAATTTTTTAACTATTTCCAACGAGCAAGGCACCAAAGAAATCGTTTTTTTTTCAATAATCTAAGCGAAGTTTATATTCGTAAATATAATTACCTACCTAATTCTTTACATTGGAACAGAAAACGTTATATTTTTAAAATCAATCATCAATATTCACATCTGAATATGCAATATGATCCAATATCCAATACTCGTATAATTCGACAAGTTTGCATAAGAGTTGTTATAACTTGCCGATTTTCCTGTCCAGACTCAAATAAAACAGCGGGAGGCGTCGTAATCCAAATAATTGATATTTTATTTCGCAACGTTTAAGGGTCAAGACGCAAAAAATTAAAATATTTAGATAATTAGAAATTAAAAAGATTGATTTGTATTTTGTGATATTGTGTTTTGTTGTGTACTGGTTTTTGTTGTGATTAAATTAAATTTTATGACATGGTAAGTACATACCTACCCACATACACTATTAGCATTTTAACAGGTCTATAAAATTCGTTTTTTTATTTTTTCTGTTTAAAAGAGGGCACATCCTAAATTAGCCCATACCTATATACCATAATATTATTTTTATTTCCCTAAAATAGAGAAGTATTGTTTGAAAAAAATCGAATCCATTTTGATATTTCTTCAGATATTTTAGATTTGAAACCTGACGTTTCGCCTTTGAGCCACCATCATATTATAAGTACTTATTTATTTTTTAATATGCACTCTGGACCTGTATTATTTATTTTATGTTTGTAGCCGTTTGACTTTCTAAAAAAATTATATTTCACCTTTGCCAAAAATTAATTATGATACCAGGAACAGGGTATGTGCTTTAGATTGGTCTTAACTTCGTTTAGGTTTAAAGGCTCGGATTTAGGGTTTATATAGATTCATAAAAATAAAAATTTACGGGGCGTTCTCAAAAGGATGGGGCTTGTGCAAGGGAAGTCATGGGTAAATGTCCATACCAATTTTTGATCTAGTGTTTCTTAAATTCTAGGAGCCACAGAAGAGAAAACGACCTTCTGGTGCAAAAATTCGAGAGCAAAAAAAGTTAGAGTCCAACAAATGGAGAAGATGGCTGGGAGTATGAAACATTTCTTGCAGGAAAGTCAAGTTTCCAATACTGAAACGATAGAGGTAGAAGAAATTGCAGTTTCTAAAGCGGCGCAAACACCATCTTTTGCAACATGTGAACCATCGACATCAACACGTATTGAAAATCTAGCCTCTGTAGAGTCGGCCATCCTAACAACTGTGACTACAAGTGATACTTCTGACGATGAAGCTTCTACTGAAGTGGAGACTGAGATTACTAGTATTCTTCCTTCAGAAGAACCCGGTTTATGGCCCAGAAGCATTACCAACGATGAAGTCAGAATATTGGTTGATCGTGGCCCTCCCTTGATAGGACGTAATTATCAATTTTCTGCTAATAAAGAGAAAAGAAAATGTTCATGTAAGTACTTTGTTAGAAAACTAGGAAATGGAGAAGCAGAAAGAATTTGGCTCATTTACTCAGTTTCGAAAAAGTCGGTATTTTGTTTTTGTTGTAAACTTTTCAGTAAGACTTCTACTAGTTTTTCTGATACTCATGGTTTTTCTGATTGGCAACATTTATCCTTAGCCATTATAAGAAATAAAACATCAATTGCACATAACGTTCACATGAATAAATGGATGAATTTAAAAAAAAAATTATCCACAACTGTAAACTGTAAACGATCATCACTTACGGGTTTTAGAAACTGAAAAAAAAATATTGGCATGACGTTCTAGAATGAATTGTTGCAGTTGTTAAATTTTTATCCAGACAGTGTCTAGCTTTCCAAGGTTCTTCTAAAATACTTTTTGAATATGATAGTGGGAACTTCCTCAAAACTGTCGAGATGATTTCATCTTTTGATCCTGTGATGAGAGAGCACATTAGTCGAGTGCAAAACTCACAAACAAATTCTTTAAGAATGACCCATTATTTAGGCTACCAGATACAAAATGAAATTATTCAATTAATGGCTTCTAAAGTAAAAAATAATATTTTGGATATGGTTCGAAGTTCCAAATATTATTCAATAATTTTAGATTGTACACCGGATGCAAGCCATAGCAAATAAGCCTCGTTTTGCGTTATGTCGTTCTAAATGACAATTCTAAAAAGGTCCAAATACAAGAGATTTTTATAGCGTTTAACCCAATATTTGACTCTACAGGGGAAGGGCTATTTAAATTTGTAATGGGACTTTTGAAAAATTTAAATTTAGATATTAAAGACATGAGAAGTCAAGGATATGATAATTGGGAGAATATGCGCGGAAAACATATTGGTTTACAAAGACGCATACTCGATGCTAATCCTAGGGCATTTTTTGTGCCATGTGCTGCACACAGCTTAAATTTAACAGTAAATGATGCTGGTAAGGTTTCAAATGAAACAGTGAACTTTTTTAATATTGTACAAGAACTTTATGTATTTTTCTCTTCATCCACAAAAAGATGGGATGTTATAAAAAAGCATGTCCCTCAGTTACATCTAAAACCCCTAAGTGATACTAGATGGTCAAGTACGATTGATGCTATAAAACCGCTAAAGTTTCATTTTATTCAAATATGTGCTAGCATTTTAGAAATAGCAGAAAATGATACTTTTAACATAGAAACTAGACATAAAGCAAGTTCTCTTTTATTAAATATTCAATCTTTTAAATTTATTTGAAGTATAATAATTTGGTATGATGTTTTATTCCAGATTAATATTGTAAGCAAAATGATGCAAAGTGTAGCGATTGCCATTAAAGTGTGCCAAAACTATTTAAAGAATTTAGTTGATCATTTTAAAAATTATAGAGATGATAATGTTTTCGAGGAAAAACTTGCTGAAGCTGGAAAACTAGCGGCTGCTCTTGAGATATTAAATAATGTTAAATGAAAGTATAAACCAAAATTGTTCGATTATGAACACACGGATGAGACACCTCAAGATCCAAAAACCTCTTTTAAAATAAATTTCTTTTTGAAAATAATTGATCAAACACTAAGTTCTTTAAATAGTAGGTTCGATATGATATCTGATTACGATAACGTTTTTGGTTTTATTTGTGTTTTTTTTTTAAATTAAATGACGAAGATCTTTTAAAATGCTGTCGTGCTCTACAACAAAAGCTAACTGATCAGGAAAAGAAGGAGGCTGACGTGGAAGAAAATGATTACCTGAAGCGTCAAATCCCCTTAAAAATCTACAATATATATATTTGAAAACAATCTAACTTCCTCTCTACCAAATATTAGTATTGCCTTTAGAATCCTCCTCATTTTACCTGTGTCTGTTGCTTATGGTGAGAGATCATTCTCTAAATTAAAAATAATTAAAAATTATTTGAGGTCTACTATGTCACAAGAAAGATTATCTGGTTTGGCAATCTTAGCTATAGAGCAAGAGATAGGTACTCGATAAAATTGATTTTGATAATATTATAAAATAAATTGCAGCAGCCAAATCTAGAAAAACACCTATTTAATTTCTGGACTGATCCTAATTAAATGTTTTATTTGTTATTTGTTTATTGTTTGGTTTATGCCTTTATAAATAATTTAAAGAAGAATAAGTTTTTGAAACCTCTGTCGTTTCATTACAAAATTAAAATAAAATGCGGTTTTAGTCGAATGCTAAAATAAAAAAATAAAAAATTATTTAGAAAATGTATTATGTAACAACTAACAGCATAAAGTTCTTAAGGCATTTAATAAAGGTTGCTGATAGTTTTTTTAACCGTTCTACACTAAATTCTTAACAAAAACTGGACAAATTTTGGCGTGGCACCAAAAAAATGTTTGCCCATTATCCAGGGGCGCCAAAATATTTTCGGCACGCGGGCGTTGATAACCCTTGTGGGGGCCCTGTCTTATTTGACAGTCGATAGAATAAATGTTTTTTTAAGGGTATTTATAAACAGTGTAGTAGAGATGGGCAAGACTGACTCCACCCAAAACATGAGTTCATTTCTTCAGAACTCATGTTTTGGGTGGAGTCAGGCTTGCCAATCTCTACTACACTACACTGTTTATAAATTTCTACCCTTAACAAAATATTTATTCTATCGACTGTCAAATAAAAATTAAGCGACACAAAAAAAGGGGGGGGGGGCAGTCTTGTAGATTGGGTTGGGCTGATGTCTGCTATTGATATGGTTATTCTTTAATTAGTTGATATATTTCCTTTTTTCAATCTGTTCCAGTTGAGTTGGTCTTGCCCATCTTTGCTACACTAATATTAATACCATTAATCCAAAAAAAATTTTTCTATCAATCATAAAACATGAATTAAGCAACCCAAAAAAGTGGGGCTACTCTGGTAGGTTGGGTCGGGCCAATGTCTGCTCTTGATTTTACTACTATACTATTATTTACTTAATTAAGTAATTTCCTTTTTCAAGACAAAAACTTTTTAGGTCATGACTAATATCCTCAATTAATTAAAATTTCAAAACATTTTTCTGCTAATCCAGACTACATAGCATTGGTTACATCCGTTTGTTAGTCTCATCACAGCATATATTGTGGTCTCATCTAGCTTAGTGGCAGCCAGTCTGTTCTCCACGCTTACTTTAGGTACTTTATTTTTGTCTTCTGGCCTTAACACTTAAGTTTAGATTTAAAATTACCGCTAATTCTTGGCGGATCATTTCCTGCGCCATCAGTCTACTTGTCAAGACTGTCAATGGTGACACATGTTCACTAAGAACGTGGGTCAACCCTCTTTTTTATTTTTGAATTTTATAAGCAGCTATTAGTCTGCCAGATTATGATTACCGACGTGAAAATGTAACACTTCAAATGCTTTTAATTATATGTGGTTGTCTCTTGAAAAAGGGTTTAGAAATTCATGAATGCCACTTTTGTTTTCATTATTCCAATGCAGTAGAAACTTTAGACAAGTCATTCTTATTCGCACGTTTCAAAACATACGACTCTGAACACAATTATTTTAGAAAATTAAAGTCACCTAACGAAGGCTTCTAAACTAGAAATAGTTATATTTGTTACAAGTACCTAAAATGGAGTTTTTCAGGACGAATCATTGCTGTTTCTGGACGAGGCGTTAGCCGAGTCCGGAATAGCAGATGAGTCCTGAAAAACTTCATTTAGGTACGTGTGACAAACACTATTTATTGTCATACGCTCCCAAAATTTAATTTTTATTTATACGCTTTTTGCAATTCTTCAGAACGCCTAAATTTGCAAATTTACCATAATTTTTTAAATCATAATGTACGGCAAAGTTAGCTTAGAATTTAATATCGTAGCAACTATTTGACAATTTTGTCATGTCATTCGAAATTTGACATTTAGACATATTCAGGAATTTTGGAATAGTCCGTAAAAGTTGCCATGACGACTTTTAGGGACTAGGCCTAAAAAGAAGCATTTTACGGACTCAAATGAGTCCGTAAAATAGCTATTTTTGGGAGCGTATGACAAAAAAATATTTGTAAGTGGGTTTGATAAAATATCTGTAGAGATAAACGTTACCAAAACTTATTTTAAAAAAATTAAGTCTATACTCTTCAAACATCCATGTTCGGGCTTCCCTTTAATTTATGTAATTAAATTGTTTATTAGGTTAAGACTATTTTACACAATAAAATATACAAATAGAGACCTTAAAAGTTGTAAAAAAAGGAAAAATCCATGCGAAAATTAATATTTTATCCCCTCTTTAATTTTTTATATGGCTAAAAGTGACTTTTCACAACCTTTAATGTAAAAGCTGTAAAAAATGGTCTCTTTATTTTGAACAAATAACTAGAAAAAGTGATTGTTGCAGTAATAATTAATGTAAAAGATGCAGATATGTTTTTGAAACATTTAAATCTCGACTATACGTTATCCACATGTTTTATTAGAGTCTAAAATAAGCACTCTATTTTCATAGCCGTATTTAGAATTGTTTTATACAAATCAAAATCGATGAGGCAAAACATCTTCATTACATTTGACGGCCGGGTAAACTATGTAAATAACTGGTGCAACAAACTTTTCAACCCTACCGCTCGGGCCTCGAACGGGAAGTCGCAAGCAGCCAAGGTCACGAAAACGCAGTATAGGAAAAACAATATTAAAGCATTCGCATCTGTTCTAGGTAATCTGTGCCCTTACTATATTTTTTGTAAAGATAAATAGTTATCTTTATATCGGGGAATTATACTGTCATTATGCATATTGACTATTGACAAATACAAATAATAAGTCCTTTCTTAATGTTTTCTATTTAAACAATTTGACCGATTGCGTCATATATGGTTTAAAATGATGGTCGTATTAATATTTCGAAGGGGTCGAGCAAATATTTCCTTTTGCTGTATCTTATCAGACCTGGGTCAAATACTACAAAAAAGGCGTTAAAATACTAAAAGGTATGAAAACACTTTAAACAAGTAATATTCGAAATTACTAATAAATATTCAGAATAGAGTAGGTATTATTCGTAATTATCCAATTACCTTGTGGGGTTGAATATGTAATAGTGTAGGAGCTGGCAAACATTGCGGTGAACGATATTTATCAAAA